>JAVIWB010006037.1:0-113749 GCA_031893035.1 Dermolepida albohirtum
ATGTCACTAAGAAATGCGTCTTTTCGGGTAAACAAAATTAAAGCTCTTAACCTTCATATCAAAAAGTTACAGGCAGAAATGTGCCACGTCATCGATGTTTCATACACTTGCGGTCTACTTATAATGACCCAAATCATCTCAAAACATGACTTACACTTACTTGAAATGTTGTACCAAAAATAATTAAAATCGATCAAAGTGTTATGTTTTAATAAGAATTTTTTTGTTTTTTTGGAAAAACTTTAAACCTGAATACCGGCGTAACGATGCGATTTTGAATATAGGTAAGTTTGGTTAAATCATCTTATTTTGATGCAAGGAGTTTGTGGTTAAACCACGTCCAAGCATTTTGCAGATACCCTGTATAGTGAAGTTTTCATTGTGCTACATATTTGAGGAAAAGTACCAATGCAATATACCGTACAAGTTAGAAGAAAATAAATACATATTTGAGTAAAATGTATGTATTAAGTTACGTAGATATACACACAACACTAGAATTAAATGAATTATATGGTATAATTTACTTGTCTTGTGGCGTTTTAAAGAAAGGAGTTATAAAACGCACATGAGAATTTGAAGTCAAATTTAGAAAAATTATTTTTACAATATAAGCATTACCCTACGCAACACTACGTGTAAAGCATTATCAGAACCAATATTTAAAAAACAAAAAAATTGCGATTATATTTGCTTTTGCCCTTTAGATTTCCAATTACAATAGAAATAAGTTGCAGAATTTAAAAGAGGTGAATGAGAGAAACGTAAAAATTTCTAGGCAATTTAAAATGGAAACTATGACGAATTGCACAACGAAAAGAAGATTACATTACTTAAAATGCATACAGAAACAAATGTGAAACAATAAAAACAAAAAATAAAAGGGAGATAGCATATGAAACAACAGAACTGGATTTTTCTTTTATGAGTTATCACTTAAGCATTTAAAGCTTAGTCAATACGTACACAACCAATTTGATCAAAAATCGCTGAGAAAAATAATCCCCAATATATAAATAAAAAATTATGAAGTTGCCAAAAGGATCCAGATTTTATAATGAAGATACCTATTAATATAAATGTGTACTGAGTTAGGTATATTCAAAATACAACACAGTACACAAGCATAAGCAATTACACATCATGTACAGTTAAGACAATATATAAACAATTTTTATATAGTGTTTGAATAATTCCAGTAGCATATGCTACAAGAAAATGTAAGAATTGTGGAATGAAAAACTATATAACATATAAGCAGTTACAGAAATTTCTGAATCCACAATAGAAACAAATAATCTCCATGGTGGAACAAAGATATAAATATCAAATTGAAGAAAAAGTAGATACTCTGGTAAATCGAAAAAGGTAAATGAAACCCATTATCACATCAGTTTTCGTATTCTGTATACGTATTTCGACAACTAAGTTGTCATCAACAGTAGAAACACAAACTGTGTGTATGTTTTGACTTTAGCGGGATGGGTATGAGGAATTTAAGCATTACCACGACTCTGAGATTAATGATCTGCTTATGATGCCCATTTAGTTGCGAAATACGTATACAGAATAGGAACGCTGATGTGGTAAGGGTTTTTTTTACTTTTTTTGATTTATTCAATCAACCACAGTTTTCATTAGAATTTACTCTGATAAAGACATTTAATTCGGATACAAAGATTAAGACTAATGAAGTATTCGTGGAGAAAATACAGAAAAATACATTGAAAATGCTAAGACAATATGTCATTCACTCAAAAATAAAGAAAGGAAAGCAAAAACACAATAAAGGAGTGAAGAGTTAAAACAGCGTAAAACAAATATTTCATATTATTAAGAAAAGAAAAACTAGTACTAAAATAAATACAATTAAAAACAGAAGAAACAGTATTACAGATAGGCATAAAAAGTCGAAATATGGATGGCAAAAATAAGAAAAAAAACAGTAAAAAAAAATTGGGAATTATTACCACATAAAATAATCAAAATTGTGTATGAAAGCTATTATACCAAAACGAGTAGAAAATAACAATCTATCAATACATGTGTAGGCAGTAGATATTACCAAAATTTCGCAGGACAAAGTAAATTTGTTTGCCAGTTGTAAAAAGGAAGCGGAAAATGATATACAGTAAAACCTGTGTTAACGGCCACCTGACTAAAGCGGCCACCTGAATTTCAAAGTTCCCCGAATCGACTATAAGGAAATTCCCATACACAAATACCCGTTAATTACGGCCACCTTTGTAAAACGGCCGCGGCCAAATAACCCAAACTTTTACGGCCTATTTTCATAGAAATTTACCTGCCAATGTCGGCCGGACTATTTATGACATCTATATCTTTATTGAGGGAAATACCTAATACAAATTGTCGGGGTTTCCTATTACCTGGTAGTAATTCACCCTTTTCGATTTAAACTTTATTATTCTAAAGGAAACAATTCAGTTTAAAGTTGTCTCCGTATTCGAAAGGTTCTTAATTAAGTATGTCGCAAAAAAGAAAACGTTTGTCGCTAAAAGACAAAATAAATATAATCGCGTAAAGTGAAAAGTATGCGTTAAGTTCGCGAAAGTTGGCCGAAAAATATGGGGTTGGAAAAACACAAATTAACGATATTATGAAAAATAAAGGTGAATTAAAAAAGATGGTCGAGGAAGGTGTTAACATGGAGCTAAAACGAAAATTTCCGAAGTCGGAAGGATTGGCAGTGAATCAAGTCGTCTACAATTGGTTTTGCAAAGCCAGAAATAGCAATTCCAATATCTGGGCCGCTACTTAAACAAAAAGCACTGGAGACAGCAAGCAGTTTAAAGATGGAAAATTTCGCAGCATCTAATGGATGGTTGGAAAGTTTCTGTCGGCGACACAGTATAACTTTTAAATCAATTTGTGGTGATTCCGCAGAGGTTAATTTGGACGATATAAAAGACTGGAAAACCAAGTTACCGTTGATTTTAATAAATTATTCTCCTCGAGATGTGTTTAATGCCGACGAAACAGATCTTTATTACCGCGCTATGCCAAATAAGACATTTGCATTAAAAAGTGAGAATTGTGCAGGGAAAAAGGCAGCAAAACAACGTTTGACCGTTTTACTATGTGCAAATATGGAAGGTGAGAAGGAAGATCGATTAATAATTGGAAAAAGTAAAAATCCTCGCTGTTTTAAGGGTAGTCATGTGGACAAATTACCCTTAGAATGGGTTTCTAACAAAAAGGCATGGATGACAACGGAAATTATGACAAGATGGCTGCATAAATTTGACAATAAAATGAAAAAACAAAATAGAAAAGTGCTTCTTTTCTTGGATAATGCCACTTCACATTCTAAAGTTCCATTAGAAAATGTTAAACTAGTCTTCCTGCCGCCAAAGACCACTTCGTATTGTCAGCCCTTGGATCAAGGAATAATTCAGAATTTCAAATTGATTTACCGAAATTTTTTGATTAAAAAGCTTCTAACGTTTATTGACAATGAATGTGATTTTGAAATTTTTGAAAAAAACATAAATTTAGCCAATGCACTTGTATGGATTACAGCTGCTTGGAAAAAGGTATCTCCTGCTACAGTTAAAAAATGTTTTTCCAAGGCCGGATTTTCTGATGTTATCCAGGAGGACACAATGTTTGATGAAGAAGACGAAATACCCCTTGCCCAGCTATATCCTGCAGTTCGTAACGAATTTTTGATGGATTTAGATGAATATGCTTCTATTGATCGTCATGTGCCTACAGAGAGCCCTAACTTCAATATTCCAGAAATTGTTGAAGATTTGTGCAATAATGATGAAGAACATAACTCTGATAATAGTGACCTGGACGAATGTGAAACTCCAAAATCTAGTTTATCTAGTATGAGTGAAGTGTGTGCAAAATTAAGAGACATAAAAAATTATTTATTGTGCAATAACAATGGTGACATTTATATGGATGTTTCTAAAATTTTACTTACATGTGAAGCTGCAGTTTTTAAATCGAAGCTAAAAAATGTGAAGCAAACAAATATTGAAACATACTTTAAAAAATCCTAATAAATTGTGTTTTTTCGTATGAATATATTGTAATAATATGTACATATAAATAATTTATTAGATGTCATATTATCTATAATATGTAAATACATTAAAATTTGAGTTTTTCTTACACATATTTGTATTTATATACTATTTACTTTAATTAATAAAATAAAGAAAGCAAATCCTAAAATTAATTATGTATTTTATTTGTGAGACGAAAAACCTGTCAATTACGGACACCTTTATATAACGACCAATATATTTTGCTTTTTGGGTGGCCGTTATTGACAGGTTTTACTGTAATATTAAAATGCCAGGGAACAAAATCAAAATTAATACAGGAGAAATTCTGGTAAAATCCGGAGATATCTAATAGCAATCTGCTTTAAAATCGAGGAAATTCTAAGAACAATTGTTTTAAATATTTAGACTAACAGAATCAGTGTGTGTGTGTTTTTTATAAGTAACACACGACTCATCCTTCAAAGTAAGCAAATTCTAAAAACCGAAGATCGTGAGACAGTTTTTTTCTTTATGTTAGTGTGTGAATGCAAATAGGTGAATAAATTAAAACGAAAAATTAGAAAAACCGTGTGAAATGAATTTTTTCGTAAAATTCTAAGGTATCTCCAGAATATAAATATTTCATTATTACAGTAAACAGTATTACTTGAAACTTACCATGATGAAACTGTAACCAATCCATAAACCTGTCCATCCTACGGGACAATCTGGCATAGACAAACTTTGACTATGGACGGCGATCACATTCGCTGGTGCTTCACAAACGACACATCTAGATATATACTTCACAATTTCATTTTCCTCAACAGGCATCATAGGTATTGATTGACTAGTTGACAACCAATAAGATCTATCGTTTCTACTTGCATAATTACATACATTATTGAAGTCGCAAAATAGGAACGGCATAGTAGAGAATTTTCTTATACATGAACCAGCAAAGCCTAAGTCCTGCGAGTGTGCTTTTTCATTACCTTCAATATATAACAACGAATATCCATCCCATAATTTTATATGCCCTAGTTCGCATCTTGGTACTTCCATGCTTTGACTGTGTCGTACCAACAGTGTTCCTGTCAAGTAATCAGGTTGGTGATCACATGGTTTGCCGGGTTCTCCTACAGGACCTCGTTCGCCTTCCAAACCTGATGGACCTACTGCACCGGCGAAACCTCTCTCACCCTTCTCTCCTGGTATTCCTGGTATGCCGGGATTCCCATCTCTACCAGGGAACCCTATTTCTCCTGTTAGTCCAATATGCCCTGGAAGTCCATCCCTACCAGCTTCGCCTTTCGTGCCTGTCGGACCTGTTGGTCCAGGTTCGCCCTTTAAACCCCGTGAACCTGGTTGGCCATCGAAGCCACGATTACCCTTATCACCTTTTTCTCCTTGCGTACCAGGTAAACCATTAAATCCTGGAGGTCCTTGCATACCTGTATCATAAACATACACATATACAATGGTGTTTGGAACTTCTGTACTTATAAAAATAAGAAACTTTAAAGGATATATACACAATCTCTTATACAGGACCATTCTTGAAAGCGTGTAACAATCAATATTCCCGTAACAATTGAGAAATTGAGAATAGCTGCATATTTCGTTCACGTTTCTTTATCAATATTATTTTTTGTGTATACAGCTGACATCGGAATAAAATTAAAGCAATATATTCTTTGCTTCCTAAAAAAAATACTACATGTGCATAGCAACAAAAGTGTATGAAATCATTCTGACGATTACTTTCTAAAATGTGACATCAATAATAAAAAAATATTAATAGAACTTTTTGAATTAAACTATAGGCTTTTTCAAAATCTTGCAGCCACACATTTGTCTGCTGTTATAGTGTACTTAGTCTTTCTACATACCGTTCTTATCTTAAATTTTGTTTTTATAGATTTTTAAGTTCCTTGTAAACAATATCTCCACAAGAAATAGTCCAACGGAGTTAAGTCCTTAGTCTAGCGAATAGGTGTATGGGTACTAATCTATCTATCAGAAAAAAACTAAGTATTCTCCTATTATTGTTGCCTTAGAAACTTGTTCTCCATCATGAAAAATTATACTCATGCGGATGTAATATAGGGCAAATTGTCTTGTTAAAGGAAGTCCAGATTACACAATAAATTTGTACCCCATTGAATTTAATAGCAGAGCATGCAAACACTGTGGGGATTATAATCAGATAAATATGTCTATTCATATTAATAAAAAACCCTTACCACATTAATGTTCGTACTCTGTATACGTATTTAGACAACTAAGTTGTTATCATCAGTAGAATATTAATGACAGTATTGAATTTGAATTTGCGGTAATGCTTATACAGAAAAAGATTTTGCAAACTCAACTCATGTGGTAAGATTTTTTTGCCCTTTTTTGATTAATTTAATTAACCAGTCTCCAACAACATTTACCTCACTATTGTCATTTCTATTGAACACGATACATTTGCTCTCAGAATTTTTATTTAAAATAGCTGTATCAGCTTCATATAAAACGCGAAGCCAGTAATAAGTTTCGGACGTCCATTTTTATCTTTCGTCTGCAAATTTTTAACTATTTTATAGTTATGATATTTATTTCTTTTAAGGACACGTGAAACTGATGAAGACGAAATACCCACATTAGCTACAACTACGAGCAGTTGCAGCTGATACGGGATATTTGTGGATGCTCTTCTACATTTCCACATTGATACTACTTTCATCATTACAAATAGGTTTGCTGTGGACACTAATATATATTGAATTTTTTACTAAAATTTATTGTCGACATACGTATTACTACAAAGCTTATTCAAAATTAAACAAGTTACAAATTACAACTATTACCTAGATTTTAGAAAAAGTTTGACAAACTCTTATAAAGCAAGAAAGACGTGACCGTTTTGAACAAATTTTATAGTTTGTTAAAAAGAAGAATGTATTTATGATATTGTTTGTATTTACATGACATGTTAGGATATATAATAATTTGTCAAAATAATTTTTATGGCGTTTTCTTCATCTGAAATCTACACATGCAGTACATTGCCGATTAAAAAAAATCTTATTTTCAATGGAAATTAATAAAATATATTATTTCGTCTGAAAAAAGAAAGTTGCGTAAATTTCCGATGAAGCCGGAAACGAAAACAAATTAATGTCTATTACCCAAAAAATAATTAATATTATTAAGAAAATGTGAAATATATATATAAATTCTGTCTCATTCTCGTGGATCTAGTCCTCTATGGAGAGTCACCAAAGTGTTAGACGCGAGCGCAAAAAGAAGATGGCATATTGTTATAGATTATCTTAAAATAAACGAAGAAATAATCGATGATAGATATCCTTTAACTAATATCTCTAGAGTATTAGATAAATGACCTTCAAATTATTTCACTATCTTAGATTTAACATCCGGATTTCATCAAATCGAAACGCACTCATATTCAATACAAAAAACTAAATTTAGTATGGAAAATTATGAATATATAAGAATGCCGAAGAGTAATAGCGTTTTAGGAGAATTACAAACTAAAATATCTTAGCCTACGTAAACGATATAATCATATCGGCATCCTGTTTTTAAATATATATAAATAATTTAAAGCAAGTACATATTTGAAAAATTAAAACAAGCTAAATTATTCAAATCGAAAAGTCTGAATGTTCATGTAAATCTGTAGTGTTTGACATATACCATAATTTCCCCTAAAGGGATAAGCCAAACCTCAAAAAACTATACGATAAAAATTTTCCAATTCCAAAAACTTCTAGAGAAATGAAATTACTTCTTGATCTAAATTCCTTATTACAGAAAATTCATAAAGAACTCGTCAAAGTTAACTAGACCCCCTAAGTCATTGTTTATAAATGGAAATTCAAATAAAACATACCCTTGAATTATTGCTTTCGGAGCTATTTTATCAAGATCATTGGTCAATATTTATGCATCATCAACTTTAAATCCAGTGGAAGTATTTTATAATACGATAGTAAAAGAACATCTCGCCATCATACGGGCAGTTAAAAATTTCAGACCATACTTATATGAAACTAAATTTGCTATTGCTCCGGATCAGGTAGTCAACTTGTCGAATGTCCTAAGATTCACAGCAAACGCCTGATGAGCAGTATGTGGCAAGTTTGAGACCATCCTGGAAGGATTTACACCACTCAAAGACTATTCTGAGTGATAAACACTCTTCTCAAAAGTTAATTTTAATTTAACCGCGGATTCAGGTGCGACACTGTGATTATCTGCTGATGATGAACTTTGTTGTCGACATGCATATAGAGAATACGAAGATTATTGTGGAAAGTTCAATTCTTTTTCGTATCTCACTTTTGTTAGTGGGAAATTAAGCAAACGATTGATAAGAAAACTGAACGAAGCCATCTCTTGTTGCATGCTATCATTCGAATCCGCCGTGATGAATCTATTGACATTGGTTTCTTTTCGGAAAATACCAATTTCTATTTTAAGATTATTGAAGAAAGGTTTTCAAGTCACATTTCGGTCCACTAACACCATCAAATCCCTTTTAGGAAATGCAAAAGACAAAGTCGAGGACAACAAAAAATTTACGGAATGAAATGCCTAGATTGCAGTAAACAATACATCAGCCAAACAAAACGATCGCTACAAACTCGGTATAAAGAACATATTGCGCACATAAAATTCAATCGGCCAGAAAAATCCGGTTTAGCAAAACATATGTTGGAAAGTAATCATAGTGTCAACGCGGATTGTTTGCATTTGATAAAGAGCGTGTGTAATTAGCGCGAATTAGATAAATATGAAAGCATGTACATTTTGAAGAATAAAGGCCATGTGTTGAACACTGATCTGGGGCCAAACCATAACTCGTCTTTCTTTGATCTCTTAAATGGCAGACAAGGGAGAGTGCAATAAACCGCATGTAGGTATTTGTCTTTCCTTTCCCATTTTTTCCTTTTTTCTGTTGTCTTATATCTTAGTTTAAGACTAGAACACAATCTTTTTAAAAATTATGTGACACGAATATACAGTGTGCGTTTTGGCTTTCGACGGTACAGATCGTGTGCGGAATTTGTTTGCCTACGGGTATTTAATTTTCCAGGTGCGACACTGTTTAATTATCTGCTGATGATGATAACTTAGTTGTCGAAATACGTATACATAATACGAAAATTAATGTGGAAAGGGGTTATATATGTATCGACCTTCAGTGATTAAGTTAATCAACCACAGGCTTTATCGAAATTAGCATTTAAAATGTTCTTTTCACGACACAGCTTGTTAGTGGAGCGAAATTACAAAACGGTATAATGTCATAATATTTCAGTTGTAATTCCAAGAATATATCTCTTTGGCCTTCACGATATCTTTCCAGGTACAGTTTTTAATTTTTTAATGATAGAAATTAAGAGTAAATGCCTCTGATAGCTTCGTATTATAATTTTCAAATTTTTTGTTATTGTGCTTAACATGAGTGTTTATAAACTGCAATTGATTTCTAATTGAGTCTTGGACAGACCTAAAATTGTTTACATAAAACAAACTAGCTTCTAATCACGTTCCTCATCTAATAATTACCAGTTCTGGGGTAACGGTAAATTAGAATATTTCTTTTTATATAATGGGTGCTATTAAAAACAATGTTTTTGATTAAACTTATGAGATTATCGACATCCTCAAATTTTTTGCTTATGAATTTGCATATGCGATGAAGACCATGGACCACAGAAGTAACATTTTAAGATAACTATCCTTTAAAAGTCTAGCAGCTTGTATGTACAACGCCGCATCGCTAACATAAAGAAGAACGCGATCTACATGGGAAAAGGTATTGAAACCGAAACATCGTTTATACCATATATGGGCAACAACTGGCACCCGGGCCGGATTCGGCCCGCT
Organism: Dermolepida albohirtum; assembly: GCA_031893035.1. Lineage (NCBI taxonomy): Eukaryota > Metazoa > Arthropoda > Insecta > Coleoptera > Scarabaeidae > Dermolepida > Dermolepida albohirtum. The sequence goes on from JAVIWB010006037.1 coordinate 9,933, forward strand.
GTAAGATTTGATCCGGCACGCGAGACATTTTGAAAAACCCAATTAAAAAAAATATTATACTACTTACTCATACTCACGGAATCAAGTGAGCGAGCAAGCCGAGTGGCGGCGATCATCAAAGAGTGAGGCGGCAAACATCAAAGCCTTTGATGTTTGCCGCCTCACTGGCGGCGCAACAAAAGGTTATTGCTTCTCAATTATTCTACACTAGACGATTCTAGATCATTCCTTCATTTTGCCTGTATAAGCGGGTGGATGACCCGAAGTTCAGTTCTATTTGAGCTATTGAGGTAATAACTTCGACAAACGATATCCTAGCGAATTGCTAGTGCCGTTAAGTTGCTTTGTGACTTTGTGTGCATCTTGATGCTTACTAATTACCTATATTTTGTTATTAAGTTTATCGAACGAAAAGTAAACGAAAATGATGTCTAGAAAGAAACGAAAAGTAAATGCAGAGGGTGGCCAGTTTCAAGAAAAATGGACTGAAGAATTCTTTATCTTGCACAATGGTAAGCCTATTTGTTTGCTGTGTAATGAATCCATTTCAGTAATGAAGGAATTCAAATAAAGAGGTATTACTCAACTAAGCATCCTACACTGCACTCACTGACAGGACAAGTAAGAAAAGACAAAATCCAGAAGCTTACCGCAAATTTGAAAAAACAGCAGCAAATGTTTCATAAACAAAGAACACCACTTGATAATGTGAAAGCTAGTTTTATAGTTAGTTCAAAATTGGCAGTTATTAAAACCATTTGCCGAAGGAGAATTTATCAAGGAGTGTATGTTAGAAGTTTGCAGTGTTTTGTGTCCTGAAAAGAAAAATGAATTTGAAAAAATTAGTTTGTCAAGACGAACGTTGTCCGACCTATAGAAATGATTGCTAATGATATAAAAACACCATTGACTGACCGTATGGCTGGTTTTGAATCATTTTCCATAGCATTAGACGGGAGCACCGATTTGTCTGACACAGCTCAACTGGCTATATTTACTCGAGGTGTTGATAAAGAGTCTACTGTTACTGAAGAATTGCTTGCTTTACAGCCGCTAAAAGGAACCACTACAGGAGAGGATATTTTTAATGAAGTTCAAAAGGTATTCACAAGTTTTGGCTTGCCATGGTCAAAATTAGTTGGAGTATGCACAGATGGTGCACCTTTTATGGTCGGCTTACGTAAAGGTTTCATCGGAATTTTGAATGAAAAAGCAACTGAATTAAATGTGTAAAAAGATTTTGATAGTTCTTTATTGCATTATCCACCAACAGAATTTGTGTTCTAAGTTCATTCGACCGGAGGGCTTAACCATCGTCAGTTCAAGGCGTTTTTGGATGATATATCAGCCGAATATGACGACGTAACATGTTATTGTGAAGTCAGATGGCTAGGCAAAGGCAAAATGCTGAAACGGTTTTACGAGCTTAGAAATGAGATAGCAGACTTTATGCAAGTAAAAAATAAACCACTATCTGAATTGAGTGACCAAAAATGGATATGTGACTTAGCATTTCTGGTCGACCTTACAGGCTATTTGAATGATTTCAATTTGAAACTTCAAAAACAAGGACAGTTAGTAAATGATTTGTACAGCCATTTGAAAGCGTTTCAGAACAAAATCCGCTTGTGGGAGGCACAGATGCTGTCTGGTAACAGTTACCGTTTCACCACGCTCTCTGCGTATGAAAATATTGTTTTTGCTCAATATGCTGAAGAACTCAAGTTACTGTCGGAGCAATTTTCGAACAGATTCAGCCATTGCAAAAACATGGAAGGCTATTTCCATTTATTTGCTACTCCAACAAAAAGTAATGTACAAAATGCTCCAATACACGTGCAAATGGAGTTGATTGAGATTCAAGAAAACTCACTCCTATAATCTAAATTTGAAGACGTAGAGTTGTGCGATTTCTACAAAAAATACCTCGAAGGAAACCATTTTCCGCAACTTAGAAAATTCGCAAGAAGATTGATTTGTGCGTTTGGCAGTACTTATAAATGCAAACAGTTCTTTTCAATGATGAAAGTTGATAAATCAAAATATCGTACAAGGCTGACTGGCGATAATTTGGAAAACTCTTTACGTCTTTGTAGGTGGAATTAATCCAAACATCGATGGATTAGTTTCCCAAATTCAAGCTCAAGTGTTTCATTGATTTCGGTGTCGCTATTTAATTTCCGTAGTTTGTAACAATTCCAAATTTAACGATTTAATTATAATGTTGTAGCTATTTTTTTCATTTCATTTTGTTATTTTAATAAATTGTATTATAATAACATTGTCGTTATTATTTCATGTTTGATATCTATCGCTAAAAATTATGAACACTACTTTAAAATGCATTACTTTTAAACGCGGCCCGCGAACGTATTTGCACATTAAACTTTGGCCCACAACATTTCAAAGGTTGCTCATACCTGGTTTATACTTTCGATAATGATTTTTACAATTATTTCTGTATTGACACGCTTTATGATTTTTGTTGGCACTAGACACGGCTTAGGCGCTTGTGCACGGTGCAAAATACTTATCAAGAACATTTATAACATGTCGACATGTTCGCTAATTTGTGTTTAATAAACTCTATTAATTTTGTGTATGTCCTGTCGATAAGATATTTTCGTATGTTAGCTTGATCCGAATTACGTTCTTGCATATATTTTTCTAAAAAATTTTTAAGATGGGATTATTCTATTTATTTAAAGGTATATTCGCAGTTAATGAGCTTTATATAGTTCGTTGTAGAAATTATTTCCACCAGCTATATTATCTATATATTTTTTTGATTTTACATGATCTATATGATGATTTTATATTAGTAATACTTTTTTCAAATTAAACAATATACCTCTAACACCAAAAAAGTATCCTCATACATTGAAATAAATTTATAGGTGACAGACTTAATTTTTATCGCTTCTAAAAATAATAAAATACTAAAAATGTGGTCTCTAATAGACGAGATACTATGACATATTTTTGTAGTATTAAGTAACATGTTATGTGGTAAAAACACAAAAAAGCTAAAGATTTATCTTTATAATAAAATATTGAAAAAGAAACATTTTTTCTGAATTAATACCAAGTAAAACCTAATGTTATATCTAATTCATTAAATAACGAATGTTATTTAAAACATATACTTTAATAATTCAAGTACACAATCACGATTTATAATGTGCGTATTGTATGTAATGTAAAAGTACAAAGCCCTTGTAATGACTAAGTTGAATTGATGGACTGATTCACATGTGTATTTTAAAAATGCGCATACGATTTTATCTGTAATGGCAGTGACCTTAAATTCCCAAAAATTGTTACAACCTTATCATTATATTAACAATTACGCTGGAATATTAGTTATTATAAATTATTACACTCGAAATTTAAAAGAAAAACAAATAAAAGCCTTAGAAAAAACTAAGTAAAATAATTCTTGAAATTGATGATATCAAATTTGTATGTTAAAAGACTCTAGTAAAAAAACAAATAACTAATGAATAATATTATATAATAAAATATCAGATTCGTTTAAAATAATATCGGAGCAACAAAAGTAAAAGTATAAGAAAAGAAACAAACGTGAAGATTTTTCTCTGGAGACAGAAGACAATAACAAACGGCCATTCTTGGATATTCTAGTGATAAAGAAAGGACACGGAACTTTGGGATATACAGTGTACAGAAAACTTACCCACACAGACTGGTACCTGAATGCGAAATCACATCACCACCCAGAACAGCTATACTTACTAGTTAACACCTTAGCTATAAGATCGAAAGAAAATTATGATAGACAAGAGGCAAACTCTGATATAAAATGAATTCAGTACCTCAGTGAACAAAGCGATATTTAAGTATCAAATAAGAAAACCGGATGAACAGGACGAACCAAAATCGAGGGTGTTTTTACCATACCTGAAGGGCACCAGGGACCATCTCAGTAGAGTACTCAAGTACTCGATAAACATTAACGTGATAGGTACTACTGAAAGGAAGCTAGACCACACGCTACAAAACCACAAAGACAGAATATCGTTGGAGGGTCAAGGGGTGTATGAAATATCATGTGAGGATTAGGAATAGTCTTATATAGTGGTATAAAATCATTTCTTTGGCACGACATCCTTATTCTCTATTTAATGCAAGAAAATAAAATTTCTCTCCCTCTATCCTCTCTCTCTCTCTCGCTCTCTCTCTCTCTCTCTTGCTATAAATGTTCAAAGTATCTACTACAGGTACGGCAAAAATTCAGGACTATTTTAAAATTTTTTGTCTTCGAATGATTTTCGGAAAGACCCTCAATTTGGAAGATATATGACGATAAAGAATTGGAAAAAAAACAATACTTTCTTACTCACTATTACACGTAAAGATTCTTAATTCACAAGATTCTAATCCACAAAGTCTGCTGAGAATGTCTGCCGAACTCTTTCAAAAACGCCGATGTCGTTTCTTACTGTATTACACACATCAATTATCCGGTTTCTCAAATAATCCTAATTTTCCACTGGAGCAGTATATACTAATGCTTTCAAATGGTGCCATATGAAAAAAGTCACATAATTTAAGTTTAGGGACGAAGCAGGCCATAAGTGAGGTGGTTTATATGCACGAACCATACTAAATTTCTCAATACCAGCGGCAAATTCTCTAGAATTTCAAGTAGTGATTCTTCCAAGAGGTTTCAGTACAATTCATCGGTAAGTCTTTCTGGTAGAAATACCGGTTATTAGGCAGTTACCTACAATTTCAACCTAAATGTTTAATGAAAATTGATGTTGAAAACGATCTACTAATACTGTATGTACCTACCAATAGTTTTAAAAACATTCAAGTCTCTCTTACTCTATATCTTCGAAACAAAGCGTCTCTTCGAAAAATATTAAGAACAAGAAATTCTTAAAATAGTGCGAGAAATAACTCCCTTTTTGAATAATGGTGTAATAATAGAAAGAAAATGGAAATCAATACTTTGATAAAAACGACGGACAATTAAGACGTGTAGTTACATTCATTCATACATTTTAGAAGACGAAGCGAATATTTATTTAAGTTCTTTATTATATTATTTGTTATATTTATATAGTTTAATATAATTAAAAGGCAAAAGCGCCTTTTCGTTTTACTTATATACAAATGAACCTATAAATTTGGGGGCTCGACCGTGATTCGTATTGAAAATATCGGACAGTGGTAAGTGAGAGGCTTGTGCATCGAAGCTATTAATAATAATAATAATAATAATAATAATTTATTATCGGGCAAATAGCGTGCGTAAGACGAACTGAAACAAAAAAGGCGGCGTCTGTGTACAGTAGAATGAGACGAACATTAAGCAACGACTGTGTATATAAGTTTGTCTGCATTTACAAATTTATATGATGGCAAGGCGAATAAAAAATATACGATAAATTGACTTTTATTTATATTGAACCTGAGAAAATAGCAAAGAAAACAAAAATGAAAGTGTTATAAAAGTATTCCCTTTCAAGAGTTATCGAAATAATACAAAATGATTGCGTGAATTTAATGGATTTCATAGAAATAAACTTTTTCTACTGTAGATTTAGTTTTAATTCTTTACATTTGACAATTAGAAAATGAAAAATTAAATAAAGGCAGTTTAATGAAAAGTATTTGGACTTGTGAAATTAGAATTAGAAAATTCTCTAAAGAGTTACAACACGGAAGAGGAAGATGAAGACAATTATATTTAGGATTCCAGAGGCGTCCCGAAAAAACAGATATATAACCACAACCAAAGAAACCTTGACTGGTTTAGCTAAATTGTTTATAGACAGCGAAAAAAAATCACAACATATAAAAGAATTTGGCAATGACTTAAATAGTTTATAAATTATTAATAGAACGAAAAATGAAATAAAACAAAAGCGTACAAGAATATTACTTAGTGATGAAAGAGCTTGTAAATCATGGAAATATTGACACTGATGCTTTAATAAATTATATTATAGAAGGTACCACAGATGAATTTAGCAAGAAAATAATTTTTTATGAAGCGAAAGTTATTAAATAATTTAAATCTAAATAAATAAAAATATAGTGTAGCCAAAGCAACATATAAAAATCATGTAAGAAATAAATTAATACACAATAATAGTGACATTAAATGTTTTAATTTCGGGACAATTGGACATAAATCAGCAACATCCAATCGATACATTTATGATTAAAGTGTTTTATATGTAATTATTTTGATCACCAGGCATATGAATGCAGAAATAGATAACAACAGCAACTCCTCATCGATAAATCGAACATATGAAACTTCAAATCCTGCTACAATTTCATCTACTTCTGCGAATGTAAATGAAAGTTCTTCAGTAAATTTAAATAAGGTAGACAAAGCATATTAATTAATGGTTTTAAAGTATTAGCTCTGATAGATACTGGTAGTCGATCGAATATAATAAATGAAAATATATATTCTAAATTAAAATCTTCTCGATTACAAGCTGATTACATTTTACTTTCTGGTTTCGGGAAAACAAGAATTAATCTATTAGAATCTTTTAGATGCTAAATTCTTGTTGATGACAATTTAAAACTAAGGTGTACGTAGTACCAGATGAAGCTATATTGTCCACTGAAACTATTGTTGGGATGTAAATTTCTGAAATATGCTGAATTAATTGTGAAAGTTAAAGATGTTAAAGTGAATAAGATTCAGGAAATATTTTCGGTAAATATCCAAGAGTATACAGAATATGAGCCAGATGTAGATAAACAGATTAATCAAGATTTAAAACGAGACCTAATAAATTTAATTTCGGCTTTCCAAGCTCAAAAGATTAAAACTATAAACGAATTGAACATTATTTGAAATAAAAATGATTAAATGTATTACTGTTCTAGACGTCTACTTTTTACTAAGTGAGATGTTGTTGATCAGTAGGTGAAAAAATAGATTCGTGATGGGATTGTAGAGTCCTACAGTTCAGAATATGCTAGTCAAGTGGTGGTAATAAAAAAGAAAGAAGGGTTAGACAGAGGATGTATAGACCATTTTTTCCACAACTGATTTGGAAAATGTTTTTTTCCATGTTGGTATCGAAGAATGTAGTCGCAAGTATACACCATTTGTAACACATAATGGACAATACCAAGTTTTAAAGACCCCTTTTTGTTTATGCAATTCCCAATTCGTTTTTCAAAGATTTATAAATTGTTTTTAGACTTTTAATCTGTCAAGGCACTGTTTTACAATATCTAGAAGATTTCATTATTTCATCAGTTAATGAACAGCTAGGACTAGAAAAGCTAAAAATTGTTCTTCAAACACCTAAAGACTATCGCTTAAAAATAAATAAGAATAAATGTTATTTTCTACAGAGAAGAGTCGAATTTCTTGGGCATGTGATACAGAATGGTAAATTATTCTCTTTACCAAGTAAAACAGATGCTGTCATGAAATTTCCTATACCTACTATAACCAAGCAAGTACAAAGTTTTCTTCGCCTCGCCGGCTATTTCCGTAAATTTATATCTTCATATTCACTCTCGTGAAGCCACAGAGTGATTTGTTGAAAAAGGATAGAAAGTTCCAACTTGGCGATAGAGTTGCATAAACTCCAAGAACTTAAATTATCTAATAAAATAGCTCTCAACATATATAACATAAAATTGATGTTGAAACTAAATTGTATGCAGATGCTGCTAAAGAAGGTACTAGTGCAATTTTGCTTCCAAAATTAAGTGACGATGCTTTTTATCCAGTTTATTATATGAGCAGAAAGACTTCAGCTGCAGAAAAGAAGTATTCGAGTTACGAATTAGAAGTTTTGGCTAGGAGCTCTTAAAAAATTCCGAGTCTACATGTTGGGTGTAAAATTTGAGAATGTGACACATTATTCTGCTTTCCAGAAGACTATGAACAAAAAGGACTTAGCTACAAGAATTGCAAGATGGGCTCTAATGTTAGAAGAATTTGATTATGCAATTATACACGGAAGTGAAGATAGAATGAAGTACGTTGGTGCTTTAAGCCGGATTCAATCATAATAATTACACCTACCAATAATTTGGCGAATTGTGTACAAATTCATAGATGGAAATGAAATTCTTTTCAACATGAAATTATAATAAAAGTATATGAAAAAGGTAATTTTGTGGTTAAGAAAATGCAAAATGATAAAATAAGATTTTTACATACTTAAGATGCCAAAAAAGTTAGTTATATTTAATTGGTGTGCCATTTATATTATTCAACTGAAAACAAGGAAAATAAGAACGCTATTTACACCCTGTACCCAAAGAAGCTATTCCTAGCATATTGATCATATTCTTCTACCAATTCTAAGGATTAATTCTATTCGTATTTACCATCAACAAATAAAAATTATAAACATATCCTTGTAATAGTCAATTCCTTTACAAAATTCACATGGTTTTATCCTACCAAAACGACCACATCCAAAAGAAGTGATTAGCAAGTTTGGTAACTAAAAGAAAAATGTTTATGCTTCTGATCAAGGTACTGCCTTTGAAAGCGAAGAATTTCGTGATTACTGTCTAAACGAGAACATCGATCATATTAATATTAATACTACAGGTTTACCAAGACCCAACGGGTAAGTAGAAAGGAGACATTCTATTGTGATATCAGCTTTATCGAAACTTGCCTTTGATGATCCTTCTAAATGGTATAAGTATATTGACCAAATGCATAAAACTTGAATTCGACATACCAAAGAACTGTAGACGTAACACCTTTTAAATTGATGGTTGGAACCAAGATGAGAAATAAGATGGAGATAAAAATAAAAGAATCGATTGATGAAAAGTTCAGAGAGGGTATAAAAACGCCAGAGATGAATTGAGAAAAGATGCTAAGAAATAGGATCAAAATTCAAGATGAAAATAAAAAAACATAATTTGCAACGACGTGAACCTAGGATGTACAACCATGGTGACTTACTTAAACTTAAAGACAATCCAACAAAGTTCAGATACGAAGTTAAAGACAAAATATTTAGGTCCTTACCGCATTACCAGAATCAAATCAAATGATATATACGACGTGGAAAAGGAAGGACAGAGAACATGAAATCTTAGATATTCAATAGTATCGATAACGAATCATCCGAGGTACATGATAGCAGGACGGTCGAATTGTGGGTTCCTAGTTCTCTGCCACAGTAAGATATTTAAGCCAGTGATAATGGACACGGTAAACGATTAAGACGCGCATATATTTTAGAAGACTTTTTCTGACAAATACTTTATTTAATATACAGTTTAATATAATTAAAAGGAAAAAGTGCCTTTTCGTTTTTCTTAGCGTTCGATTAGATACAAATGAACTTCTCTCTCTATGTATATATAAAGAGTGTCCCAAAATTAACGCAAGATTTGAATGAAATAGAAAACACAATTTTTAGTCTTTTGATTGTTATTTTTTTAATGAACTATAAAGTACATAGGATAGAGTTATTTATGGAATAACACATCGGGCAAATGGCCTCTACGGCTTTGCATGCACATACGCACTCGTTTGTCGAAATTTTCCATGACCATTATGCATAAATGTGGTTGAATTTCGTTGATGCAGGGTTGAATCTCCTCCTTTAATGCACGGGTGGTTGTGGGCTTGTTGACATAGACCTGTGATTTCAAATAACCCCATAAAAAGAAATCTAATGGTGTTAAATCACACGATCTAGGGAGCCAATTCTGATCATCGAAACGAGAGAGTACGCGACCTGAAATGTCTCATGCAGTAATTGAATTGTTTCACGGGCTGTAGATCATGTAGCACCATCTTGTTGAAACCACATATTAGCCACATCAATATCATCCATTTTCGGCAGAAAGAACTGTGTTGTCATGTCGCAATATCGAGCACCAGTAACAGTCACTGCTTGACCAGCCTCATTTTCAAAAATGTATGGTCCAATTATGCCTCCAGCCCAAAATCCACACCAAACAGTGACACGTTGTGGATGCACTTGTTTTTCGACAATCACATGTGGGTTCTCAGAACCCCAAAAGCAATTTTGGCGATTAACAACGCCATCAAGGTGAAAATATGCTTCATCGCTTAGGACAATGTTGCTCGAAAAATCATCCGTTTGTTGATGTTCAATAATCTATTCAACGAACTCTCTTCGCTGTGCATGGTCATTAGGCTTCAGTTGTTGTGTTAATTGAATTTTGTAAGCATGGAAACACAGATCTTTAGTGAGTATACGCTGGCGAAAGCTTCTTGAAATTTTCAATTCTTGTCCATGACGCCGAATTGAGGTTCCTGGATTGTCACCGACACTCTCACGCACTGCTTCGATATTGACATTTGAACGGCTTGCTTTTGGACGACCAGTGTGTTTGGCGTCTCCAACGGATCCAGTCTCCCTGAATCTTTCAATTAATCTCTTCACAGTTGACAAGTTAAAACACTATTCCGACCATATTTTGTATGAAATTTTCGAACTGCGGCCGCCGAGCTTTCATTATTTTTGAAATATTATTCAATAATGAAAACACGTTGTTCATCGTGTAACGCTCCATTTTTACTAACCCTAAACTGTCAGCTGTCGAATTGTCTTTCTTAGGGTTGCCAACACTTTACTGTACAAATGGCAACAAATTCAAATCTTGCGTTAATTTTGGGACACCCAAATATATATATATATATATATATATATATATGATTACTACAGATTAATGATGAGTTACCGAAGCAATTTCAAGTTAAAAATGTCTAGTGAGCATATGTCCAAACTCTATCGTAACTGAGCTACGAGTATTTGAAGTTTTAGATGAACCTAGAGGTGGCTATGATTAATCAGTTATTATTTACTGTGATATTAAACGTCAATTAATTTAATTTAGGATATTTGTGTCTTCCTATATATATATATATATATACATATATTGTATTTAAAGTTTCTTGTAGAACTATTTTTAGCAATATCCATCGATATTTAAGGGAAACGGGCAAGTTTTCTGCAGCTATTTCTGAAGATGTCGTGCAATATGAAGTTACTCAAAAACAAACAAAATTTAATATGGTTGGCGCTCAACCTTCTACTAGTGTCCGAAGAATAGCCAACAGACTTAACACAGGCCGCATGAGAGTATGAAGAAATTTACACATTTGTTTACCAGTACAAGCTTAAACCTGGCGACTGTGCATTAAGACTTGAATTTAGCCTCTAGTTAGTAAGGAATCGAGGGCTTTGTCCGAAAATATTGTTTAGTGATGAAGCCTCATTTACTAGAAACGTCATTAATAACACCAGGAATTCACACTATTGGGCACTTGAAAATCCATGGCAAACTAGGGAATTCCATTTTTAAATCAGATTTTAGCCTCTAGTTAGTTAGAAATCGAGGGCTTTGTTAGAAAATATTGTTTAGTGATGAAGCCTCCTTTACCAGAAACGTCATTAATAACACCAGGAATTCACATTATTGGGCACTTGAAAAGCCACGGCAAACTAGGTAATTCTATTTTAAATCAGATTTTAGCCTCTAGTTAGTTAGAAATCGAGGGCTTTGTCCGAAAATATTGTTTAGTGATGAAGCGTCCTTTACCAGAAACGTGATTAATAATATCAGGAATTCACATTATTGGGCACTTGAAAATCCACGGCAAACTAGGGAATTCCATTTACAAATCAGATTTTCGGTGAAACTTTGGTGTGGTATTATTGACAAACAAGTTATTAGTCTATTTATAATGAAAGAACGTCTCGCGGTAGTTCGTTATCAATGTTTCCTGGGGAATGGCTTTACAATATTACTGGAAGGCGTTCCTCTTAACGGAAGACAGCGAATGTGAATACAACACGACGGCGCAGTTCCGCACTTTGGTAAACAAGTAATAGATTTTCGAAAAATTTGATTTATGCACAACTTGAAAATAGAGAACAACTTGCTGCTAAAACTATGGATTTCGTAGGAACTATTCGTACTGATTCTGAGACTATCAGAAGAGTTACCTCTTCAATTCTAAGAAGAGGTGGACTGTATATGCAGCAACCAGGTGGACATTTCGAATAACTAATTCAATAAAGCGACTTCTTTTTAAATGATTTCCCTAAAGAGTTTTTTGCAGAAGTAGATAATACTTGCATTAGTAGAGTTATCTAAAACTACAAATGCTTGTAGCTCAGTTACGATAGAGATTTGGACATATGTTTATTAGACATTTTAAAATGAAAATTACTTCAGGCATACATCCTTAAGCTATGACAATCATGTCACAAGACACTCGATATATATATATATATATATATATATATATATATATATATATATAATTGTTTCATAACATATTTGTATTTGCGATGAAGATTGATAAATAAATTGTAGAAAATTAATTAACTTATCCAACGTTAAAATGTGGGTTTACAAGAATAATTAAAGAAAATAACAAAATTCACGTTTCGATTTATTCAATCCTTTAAATCTTGGAACGATAACAATATTTAGATGTTCGGGGCCTCTTTGTTGGCTTTTTGTCCTCTTGACGGACATTTTCATGATATTCCGATAATATTGTAGTTATCTAGAGATTGACATTACAGTACACGAAGGGATAATACGCTGAATGCGTGCAGAAATCGATATTTGCATTTCTTGCATCTGGTGCTTGTGCACTGTGTGATTGGATATACTACAGTTACTAATAAACAAATCAGTGTTTGATTTGCATCGGCCAGATTGAAGGCAGTTATCTGTGTACTGCTGGTTTTTCAGATATTGGGTTCTTCTTTAGTTCTTCTCTGTTTTTGAAATTTTTATTACTTTTTTCAATTTTTATTGCTTCTCTAATCGTTCTTAATCTTCAGTTTCCTATCTATATTGCTTCTTCATTAAATTTGGTTGTATGTCCTATTTGCATAATATGTTGAACTAAGGAGTTTTTTTATTGCGTTTCTATGTTGTTCGCGTTGTACGCTAGCTGGTCTGTTAGTTTGGTCCCTATAAGACAACTAACATTCGGCACAGGGGCTTTGTAACATTTCGACTATCTGGTGGTATCAGTTCTTTCGGTAATTTCAAGAACTGACCGATTTTTTATTTCGCAGTAAATACTGTTTTTGTATTACACCTTTTTTACTATTCTAACAATTTGTTCCTTTAATGTATGGGAGAGTCGCTTTATTTAGGTATTCTGACTTTTCTTTTTCTTGGCTTTTATTGTTGTTGCCTAAGGCTTTCTTGATTAATTTTGACTAGAAACTATATCACGATCAGCGTTCCATGTCTATGAGATTTTTCGATCTTAATATGAATGTATTGATGACTATACGATTTTTCAACACATATTTTAAACTCAAATCAAATTCAAAATTATGTCATTAATAACGAAGATACTATTTACTCTACACTATTATATTTATATACTTGCAATAGTTTATGGAATTCATGTGTTCTAGTGATTGTTAACATTGAATTTGGTTTTAATATTGTGAATCTAGTTAAAATAAGTATTTCAAATCAGATGTTAGAAATTTAAACGTTTTTTATTCATTTTTGTTATCCATGGATAATAACAGTTTTTCTAACAATAGGTATCTGACTAGTGATGCATTTAGGGTTAGTAATGTTTAAATTACTGTGCTATTTAAGTTTAACCAGATTCTTAATTGAAATATTTTCTTTACTATACTCATTTTCAGTCAGGAAAGATATTGTGTTCATAAACTTTTGTCATTCTCGGGCATGTGGATGTGGCAATGAATGAAGGATTGTATCTTTGTTTTCATAATAACGATAGTATATACATATGTGTAATCACAATATTTAGTATTTTGTGGTTTTTGAACTTAAGTTCACTTTGTAATTAATATAATTTACTTAAATATTAACAAATTCTATAATTGGCCTCTTCTCTAGATTGCTCTGAAGAGGTGTACAAATTGACGCGAAATATTGTTAAGAAAATAAAAAAACTTCAATTTAAAACTACAGATGAATTGCTTGACTCTGCAATAACAACAACAACAATACCATACACATACACGCGCGCGCACACACACACGCATATATATATATATATATATATTTCGTAACATACATTAGTTAAAGTACAGCAAAAGATATTTTTCAAAAAGGTATACACACCTTTTTCACCACGAAGACCAGGTAGTCCATTTTCACCAGTGAGACCAGGTACACCTTTATCACCTTTTTCTCCAATATATCCTCGTTCTCCTTGTAAGCCTGTGATACCTTTTTCACCTTTTGGTCCTGCAGCTCCTATTATACCTGGTTCTCCTGTTTCGCCTTTATCTCCAGGATAACCTTGAAGACCTTGCAAACCTGGTTCCCCGGGCAGACCATCTAATCCTGGTCTACCAGGCTCTCCTGAATTACCAGGCTCACCTTTTGGTCCAGGCGCACCTATTACTCCAGGCGGTCCTTGCATTCCAGGTATACCAACCAATCCAGCTATACCCGGTTCTCCTTTTGCTCCGTGTCTTCCTGGTATTCCATCTCGGCCTTGTTTGCCTGGTAAACCGGGTAATCCTTTTTCTCCTTTTATTGTTAATCCTTGTTCGCCAGGAATACCGGACAAACCACGGTCACCTAGAAAAATATCACTTTTATTACGACAACAATATTATTTACTGTAAAGTACCTTTCTCTCCTTGTGGACCTGGTAAACCAATATTTCCTTTTAACCCTTCGTAACCCCTATCCCCTGTTTGCCCTATTTCACCCGGAATACCGTTAAATCCTCTATCTCCTTTTTTGCCTTCAAGACCAGGAACACCTGGTACCCCGGGTTCACCTTTTTGACCTTTCATTTGTATAGATGGTCCTGGAGGTCCACGAACGCCTTGATCACCTTTCTCTCCCGGAAAACCAATTGAGCCTTCCGGGCCAGGAAATCCCCTTTCCCCTTTCATACCATCAAGACCGTTCATTCCTGGGAAGCCAGGTTCGCCTTTTTCACCAGGAGAACCAGGCAATCCTGGAAAACCTGTATCACCTTTTCCTCCTGGCAAACCATCTTTCCCGTCCATTCCAGGTAAACCTGCTTCACCTGGAAAACCCCTTTCTCCTTTAAGCCCAGCAAACCCTGTCCCTCCTTTTGCACCTTTCGGGCCCATTTCACCTAGGAACCCATCTGCACCAGGCAAACCTGGTTCTCCTTTAACGCCTTTTGGACCTGATAAACCTATACCAGGATTACCCATTTCACCTTTTTGTCCGGGAATACCATTACGCCCTTGTAATCCTGGTTGTCCTCTTAATCCTGGTTGCCCTGGTTCGCCTTTTTGCCCTTTATCGGAAACAGATCCAGGTTCACCCGGCTGTCCAGATAAACCATGTAAACCAGGTTCGCCTTTCTGGCCCCGCCCTCCAGGTAATCCGGGTGAGCCAGCTGGTCCAATAGGACCCATTTCGCCTTTTTCACCAGGCATACCAACAAGTCCAATTGGTCCTGGGTTTCCTACAAGGCCCGATGGTCCTGGAAATCCGCGTTCTCCTTTCTCTCCTGGCAAGCCAGGCTTGCCATCCATACCAGGTAATCCTACGTAATAACAGAAATAGAATAGAAATTGTTCCTGCAATTGATGCAATTTTGAAGGCAAGGAATTACATTCATAATAATTGATCGATTCATGTTCACATAAAAATTATGATTAAATAGTTAAAAGAACAGTTACTCTCGTTACTTAATAAGAAAAAGAATGTAATACTACACCTGGTGTGCCAGGATGGCCTCGAGGTCCAGGGAAACCTTTTGGTCCTTCAGGGCCTAGAAGTCCAGGTTCACCTTTTAATCCAGGAAACCCTGCCAACCCAGGTCGTCCACTTTCCCCTTTCAATCCAGGTTCACCTTTGCTTCCTTTCCCACCAGGTTGACCAGATGGACCCATGACACCAGGTTGGCCTACAGGACCAGGTTCACCTTTTAATCCAGAAGCACCAGGAAGACCCGGCCATCCAGGTTCTCCTCGATCCCCCTTTTCACCAATACTTCCTGGTAGTCCTGGAGATCCTGATGCGCCAACTTTGCCTGGAAATCCAATCAGCCCTTTTTCCCCGAATTCTCCCATAGGTCCTGGAGGACCTGGTGGGCCTATTCCTGGTCGACCAGCTTCACCTTTGTCGCCTTTAAATCCTATTTGTCCAGGATATCCTTGTTCTCCATGTTTACCTGGTTCACCAGGAAAACCCATTGGCCCCGGTTCACCTTTATCGCCTCGAGGACCGGGTAAGCCTCTTGGTCCTACAGGTCCACTAGGACCTCTTTCACCAGGATACCCTCTGTCACCATCTAGTCCTGGAACACCTTTATCTCCTTTCAGTCCTGGTTTTCCGGATATGCCAGTATCTCCTTTTTCCCCTGGCTCGCCTTTTTCCCCTTTATTAGGTTTTATTGGAGGTGGACAATTTGCATCTCTACCCTTGTCTCCTCTTACTCCAGGATCACCCTTTTGTCCAGGCTCTCCCGTGTACCCAGGTAATCCTGGTTCCCCTTTTATGCTTTGACCTTTTTCACCTTTCGTACCATTCCATCCCGGTTGTCCGGGTATTCCATCGAGACCACGAAAACCTTTGTACCCTTTTTCTCCTCGAAGTCCTATATCTCCTTTTAGGCCCGGAAAACCTGTTTCACCTTTAGCACCTTTTTGTCCAGTAACACCAATTTCTCCTTGTAAACCGGGTGCACCTTTATCTCCTTTTGGGCAAATTACCAAGTCCGCTGGCGGTGGTGGACCCTGTGGTCCTATTGGTCCAGGTTGGCCTGGCGCGCCATCTTTTCCCTATAAAATAATAAACGAAATACAATAGACAAATACAAATTTTAAATTATCGAAAACTTTTCTGAAGATATTATATACATTTATTTAAAGCAATGTTTGTAAGTGTAAACTATTTAACACAATTTAATATAAAATTTCATTGTTATCCTTACTAATAATTTCTTAGATATGCTCTAGAAACTTGGCACAGTCTCAATATAAAGAGTTTGTATAATATAGTTTTTCATATTCTAAATGTATCAAATAAACTATGCAGAATAAACTTACCGGTGCACCTGGTAATCCTGCAAGTCCCGGATTTCCATCATCTCCTCTTATACCCGGAACACCTGGACTTCCATGCAAACCTCGCAATCCAGGTGCTCCCGGAATGCCATCTTTGCCACTATCACCTTTTGATCCTTTTTGACCAGGTAAACAATTAATACACCTCCCACCAATATCACCTTTTTCGCCCTGTATTCCGGGATGACCGTGTTGACCCGGGCGACCAGGTTCGCCTTTTTGACCAGGTACTCCTGGTATTCCAGGTTCCCCAGGAGTGCCTTCAAATGCATCTCCTGGTGTTCCACGTATACCTTGATAGCCTTTCTCTCCCTTTTGTCCTTTTTCTCCATCTCTACCTGGTGAACCATCTGTTCCCCTGGCTCCCTGAAAAAGATGTACAGATATATTATTTATAAAACGGTTTTATTTTATTTACTCACTTGTATCGCTAACCCCTTTTCACCTGGAAGTCCACGCAATCCTTGTGGTCCTGGAGGACCCTGAAATCCTTTCATCCCTATTGCTCCTGGTAAACCAATTGAACCTGACTCTCCTTTCTCTCCTTTTTCTCCTGGCACACCTTCTGGCCCTGGCCGGCCGGCTACGCCAGGTCCTCCGGGGTGGCCAGGTGGTCCTCTAGGACCTGGTTCACCGTCGAAACCATCGGTACCTTTTGGGCCCATTTTTCCAGAATAACCACGAGGCCCAGGTGGTCCTGGGGGTCCGGGTCTACCTTTTCCACCACCTGGCCGTCCCGCAGGTCCAGGTAAACCTCTCTGGCCTGGAATGCCATCACGACCTGGTTCACCTTTAGCACCATGTCTCCCATGTAAACCAGGCAATCCATCTATACCACGATCTCCCTTTTGACCTGCTGGTCCCGGAGGTCCCGCATAACCATCTCTGCCCTTAATATGAATATTAGAAATTAAAATATAATTAAAACCCTGTCGTTTTATACATTACTAAGAATAATTTTTTAACTTAGGCATTGTACACGTATTCATGTCTTGATATTCATATATGTATACATACTCTAGGACCAGGCGCACCAGGCAAACCCTTTTCGCCTTTCATTCCAGGAATGCCATTATATCCTATGTCTCCTTGAACCCCTTTATCTCCCTTTTCCCCCGATTCGCCAGGATAGCCTGGTTCTCCTTTACTTCCCGGAGATCCTCTAGGTCCAACCGATCCACTTCCGCCTTGAATTTTCTCGGCAAGCGATACACCTTTTTCTCCCGGTTGACCTTGATCTCCTTTATCACCCGGATATCCAACAACACCTACTCCTGGTGAACCGACATTACCTTTAGGCCCTGGTTGACCAACAGGTCCCTTAAAAAATTGTATGTATTAAAAATGTTTATAATTACAAGAAATCTTGTTTTGGTAATGTTTATATTTTTTGTTACGAAGCATCTATACAACTTATTTTATTACACATATACAAACAAATGTTATGGATTCGTTTTGACATTCATTTTAAAATATAATTACGTACTCGTTCTCCTTTCATTCCTACTGGACCAGGAGGTCCCACTGGCCCAATTGGTCCTGGTAGTCCGGTTAATCCTGGTGTTCCGTCTCTTCCAGGCTCTCCTTTCTGCCCTTTGTCATTTATCCCACAACGTGCCGATTCACCTTTCTGACCCTTAAGTCCTGTTGGGCCAGGTAAGCCTCTTGGTCCTGGTCCACCTGGTTCGCCTGCGTCACCCGGTTGTCCCTAAAACAAAACATTATGTCGAGCTAGAAATATTTAAATACATTATACATTTTACATCTGTGCCGTTACATCCATCTAAACCTGGAATACCTGGTCCTCCTGGTGGACCTTGTATTCCTGGAACACCATGAATACCCGGATAACCAGGAACACCTTGTTTTCCTCGTTCTCCTTTCGGACCTCTCGGCCCCATTGATCCAACCTCTCCTTTATCACCTTTAGGACCCATATTACCTTCAATACCTGGATAGCCTCTTTGCCCCTTTTCTCCTTGTAAGCCAGGCATGCCAGGAGGTCCCTAGAATTACAAATGCAGTATGAAATATTTTCCAGTGAAAAAATCTACATAAATCATTATTGATACAAAGGATTGATTAACATCTATCCATGTCGTATATAAAGCTAGGAACCGATCGCGAACCTTCGCGATTGTGAAGAAGACAGAGTGCGACTAGCCTATTATGTACTTCTATACCATGTAATACGCATGTATATACCGAGTGTTCCATTACATGATTGTCACGGTTTTAGGATACGTTACTGAAGCAATTTCTAGTTAAAAATGTCTAGAACATATAACCAAAATTCTATCGTAACTGAACTACAAGCATTTGAAGTGTCAGACAACTCTACTAATGCAGGTATTACATACCGCTATTGATTTTGTTGTTATTAAAATGCTGAGGTAGCTATAACCGTCTTATTGGTTCGTTTATAATTGTCTCACGGCAGTTCGATAATTATGTTTCTTGGAAAATGACCTTACAACATTACTAAATGATATTCCTATTATTATAAGACGACAAATGTGGATACAGCACGATGGCTCATCGCCACACAATTATACGAACTAGTGGATTGGAAGAGATTCGGCAATTGCTTGGCTGCCAAGGTCACCAGACTTCTCCTAGATTATTATTTATAGAGAAGGCAGAACAATTTGGTTTATGTATATATTATGTATAACTTGAAATCAGAGAACTTGTTGCTAGAATTATGGATGCCGCAGAAACTTTTTGTGCTTATTCCGAGACTGTTAACAAAGCTATCTCTTCAATTCTAAGAGCTAGACTATGTATACAGTATTTGGATTGACATTTTGGACCATCGTATATTACTGGATCAATTATCTTGTTATGGTTTCGCACCTTGCCTCCTTTAGTTAACTCAATCCTATCTTGGGAAAAGACTTACTTTCGTATTCTGCAATGGATTTACTTCAACAACATTTGATTCATCATCTGGGGTTCCTCAGGAGTCAAACCTTGGCCCACTATTGTTTTTACTTTTATTTATCTATGCCAACGACGTAAAGGTTTTTGTAGCTGTTTCTTCCATTGAAGATGTCAATCGGCTTCAAGCGAGTCTAGATCTTATTTCAGCTTGGTCTAAGTCTAATTGTCTTTGTTTGAACATAGACAAATATACATAAATTAAATAGACATGTCATTTACCCGTAAGTTATCTCCTATCTCTTCCTCATATTTCCTGGATGGACACACTCTTATGAAAGTTGACTCCATCAAGGACCTAGGTATTTTCTATGATTCCTTACTGAGTTTTAATTTACATATTCATAACATTTGTATAGTTTAAGAGTGCTAGCTTTATAATGAGAACAACATAGTATTGTAATGAATTAACTTATTGAAAATACTGCGTTGGTTGTCAGTGAGCTGGAATATGGGTCGATTGTATGGTATCCCTTATACAGTTCGCAGATAAACGCAATCGAACGCGTTCAACGACGATTTCTGAAATTCCTTACTTTTAAGTCTTCGGGGGTGTATCCTGAGCGTAGCGTCGATTATAATGTTATGTTGGAGGTGCACAATGTCCAACCACTGGAGGAACGCAGATCCAGACAGTGCTCGTTTTATTTACAAGCTAGTGAATGGTCGGATTGACTGTTTAGACCTCCTGGCCAAAGTAAACTTTGCAGTTTTTCGTTCCTCTTCCAGAAGCGCTGCCACATTTGTCTACGATACGCCGAGGACGAATCTCCTCTGGAAGGCTTCCCTGTATCATATGTCGTTGAACGCCAACAAACTCTACAGGGTATTTCTGACAGTTCCCTTAGTTCTTAATTTTCTATTATGTTAAGTGGTATTGTTTTTAGTTTGACATTATTGAGTACTTTTGAAATTTATTTTTACGGTATGTACTTCGTTGGGCAATAAATACATTATTATTATTATAACCTTCTACTTATTGACAATAACATAGTATTATTGTATATATGAATTGATTCTAACTATACAAAGTGTATTGGGAAAGTTTTGTAATACGGCTTTGTTTATTTAATTTTTTCAAAGTAATTTCCTCTACACTCAATACACCTCTCCATCCTCCGAAACTAATCTTTAAATCAGTTCTGCCAAGTTTCACTAGGGAGTAAAGCATGCTCGTTGTCCCAAATCCGCAGAAGGTCCTCATCACTGGAAAATCGTCTCCCTTTCAGCTTAATTTTCACATGCGGGAACAGTTCAAAGTCACAGGGAGCAAGATCTGGATTATAGGGAGGGTGCTCGAGAAGTTTCAATCCTGTCGTGGTCATATATTCGGTGCAGGCTTTGGCGCGGTGACCTGGAGCATTATATTGATGGAGGAACCAGGTATCCATTCTTGTAGTTGAATTTGATGGAGCCTGTGGTTGATTGACTTGATCAATAAGGTTGATATATAACCCCTTTCCACAATTAACTATTTGTAAATTCTGTATACGCATTTCGACAACCAAGTTGTCATCATCAGCAGATAATTTCAAAGTGTCGCACCTGGTAAAACACGGCGAAAAAATTGTACGAAAAAACAAACTCCGTACGCGATCCGCACCGTTGAAAACCAAGATGTGCACTGTACAGTGCAAGATGTGCACTGTACAGTGCAAGATGTGCACTGTACAGTGCACATCTTGGTTTTCAACGGTGCGGATCGCGTATGGAGTTTGTTTTTTCGTACAATTTTTTCGCCGTGTTTTACCAGGTGCGACACTTTGAAATTATCTGCTGATGATGACAACTTGGTTGTCGAAATGCGTATACAGAATTTACAAATAGTTAATTGTGGAAAGGGGTTATATATCAACCTTATTGATCAAGTCAATCAACCACAGGCTCCATCAAATTCAACTACAAGAATGGACACCTGGTTCCTCCATCAATATAATGCTCCAGCTCACCGCGCCAAAGCCTGCACCGAATATATGACCACGACAGGATTGAAACTTCTCGAAACAGTGCAAGATGTGCACTGTACAGTGCAAGATGTGCACTGTACAGTGCACATCTTGGTTTTCAACGGTGCGGATCGCGTACGGAGTTTGTTTTTTCGTACTATTTTTTCGCCGTGTTTTACCAGGTGCGACACTTTGAAATTATCTGCTGATGATGACAACTTGGTTGTCGAAATGCGTATACAGAATTTACAAATAGTTAATTGTGGAAAGGGGTTATATATCAACCTTATTGATCAAGTCAATCAACCACAGGCTCCATCAAATTCAACTACAAGAATGGACACCTGGTTCCTCCATCAATATAATGCTCCAGCTCACCGCGCCAAAGCCTGCACCGAATATATGACCACGACAGGATTGAAACTTCTCGAGCACCCTCCCTATAATCCAGATCTTGCTCCCTGTGACTTTGAACTGTTCCCGCATGTGAAAATTAAGCTGAAAGGGAGACGATTTTCCAGTGATGAGGACCATCTTGCACTGTACAGTGCACATCTTGGTTTTCAACGGTGCGGATCGCGTACGGAGTTTGTTTTTTCGTACAATTTTTTCGCCGTGTTTTACCAGGTGCGACACTTTGAAATTATCTGCTGATGATGACAACTTGGTTGTCGAAATGCGTATACAGAATTTGCAAATAGTTAATTTTGGAA
This sequence comes from Dermolepida albohirtum, assembly GCA_031893035.1. Classification (NCBI taxonomy): domain Eukaryota; kingdom Metazoa; phylum Arthropoda; class Insecta; order Coleoptera; family Scarabaeidae; genus Dermolepida; species Dermolepida albohirtum. Next base: position 32,574 of record JAVIWB010006037.1, read on the forward strand.
AGGGGTTATATATCAACCTTATTGATCATGTCCATTCTTGACTTTGGCAGCAGGTTCTTCATAGATCCAATGACTGTAGGTAGGCACTGTTCAGTATATCGCCAGAAGAAGAGACGCGGTTAGACTGGACAGGCAGAAATTCGAACAATGTACAGGATTGGACATTGAGCCAGAGGATGTCGAGAGCAGCAAACGAATAACAACGGAGATACATCCTGCGGAAATGGGCACGGTCGATTTCTCGCGGGACGAGGACGTGCTGAAGAAGACGAGAATAAATATCTATACCGATGGATCAAGGAGCGAAGAAGGCACGGGTGTGGCGTTCGTTGTATATGCGGGCGACGAAGAGATTCAGAATAAAAAAATCAAGCTAGCCGATATTTGCGACAATTACCAGGCGGAACTGGTAGCCATAAACGCAGCAATTAAATATTGCAAGGAAATGAAAAAAGGGCAGGCAACATTGTTTACGGACAGCCTGTCTGTTCTGCAGGCGTTAAAAAGTATGCGGAAACCCACAGAATTGTTGTTAGAAACATGGAAGATGATATGAGATGGGAACGTGCAGCTCAAATGGACACGCGCGGCTCAAATGGACACGCGCGCACGTGGGAACCGCAGGGAACGAAAGGTCAGACGAAATCGCTAAAGAGGCAGCTACAACGCAGAATGCGGACATTTCATACAGACTCGCATCGAAAAAGACGGTAAAGAACGCGATAGCGCGAAAGTGCGAAAACGAATGGCAACGAAGATGGGAGGACGCAGAGAACGGACGCTGCAGCAAAAGATTTATAGGTAGCGTTGAGAAGTTTAAAGAAATGAAGGTCGCCTTGTCGTACGAAGCAGTGCAGCTGATAACCAGGCACGGGAATTTCAAAGCGTACCTGCATAAGATCGGAAAGAGAGACGACCAAAATTGTCATTGTGGTGCGATCGATACGGCGGAACACGTCCTCTTCGAGTGCCCAGACATCGAAGACTGGCGCGAAGTCACAGCGAGAGCCGCTACTGTGGCCGGTCACAGGTGGCCGCTTCGTGCTGAAGACATAAAGGACGAGGAACACAAAGGATGGTGGCGATTTTTCAGCATTGCTGCTGAAAAACTTCAGCGGCTTAAGCATGACCACCGTTAGAAGGAAAAAAAAGTGATAGTGAGTTCGCGAATGCGGAGTGGGCGAACGAACTTATCTTGTAAGGCGTCACGGGTGGTTCTCCGGAAGCAAGAATCGAAACGTTCGTACATGAATACACATCACGAGCGCGCCAGCACATAATACACACAGAGGCGCGCCCGCACTTACACTAAAACACGGGCATGCAAACAATACACACCTACACGCTTGCTCGCACGGATACAAAGCCACAATTGCTGGAAGGATTAGAACGACGACCACGGCGGAAGTTGCATAGATGTTGCATAGAGGATTCGACATTCTAACTGGAAGCGCGATGGCGGCGAGATCCCACAGCATGAGCACACCAGCACACACTATACACAGAAAGGCGTGCTTGCAATCACACCAACACTCATGGGCACGCAAGTCATTAGGACGACCACGATGACCAAACATGGCTAAAGTGGGAAAAGTTAAGTATAATTCTTTTTTATTTTTGGGTGAGCACGAATGAATGAGAGAGATGCCCACACATACACACACACGAGCGCGCACACACATCAACAATACGAATACACACGGCACACACACGAGTACGAGCGACACACTAACACGCTCAAACACTTGTGCGACGTATACAAGGTGAGCATTTGTAGATCTACGGAATGAATGTCCGAATGAACGTATTGAGTGGAGAAGCTACCGGGTTCTCTGTTGTTACAGGGGCCCAAAATCCCAAAAGGAGGAGAGGCGGCGGAGAGATTCCACAGGGAAGAAGAAGGTCAAGACTGTAGAGCGGAATCAAGACGACGGTGAAGAACGATTCATTGGCCTCTCGACCTGAAGGGATATGTTTGATAGAATATTGGACATTTTAGTGAATGAGATTTATAAGTAGCGGACTATTTCTGCAGGGTAGGAGCGGAATTGTGAATAATATTTAAGCAGGACGCGGGCTAGGCCCCATTTCGAGCTCTAGATAAGACTAGTTTAGATTTAGATAGTTAGCTTTGTAGTAACTAAAGATTAAGGTTAGGTTACATCCGGTGTAGTGCCACAGGCGGAGCACCGGATTCTAGGATAATTATTGTTAATTATCTAAATTTCTTTTTCTAAATAACGACCACGTAGCTGTGACTGTCTTCTGTGTGTCCGAAACGACGCGTTCCACAATTCCACTCGTTTTGAGAAATACAGCTATCATTCTCTTCTTTACAGATCGGGATTTACTGACAACTACGGGTGTGTCATCATCATCAAAGACCCAAATTTTGTTTTGAGCTTCGGTCGGCACATCGTAATAGTACAGCCAAGTCTCGTCACCTGTCACGATGTTGTTCACATACCGAGAATGTCCCTTGTTAAACTGTTTTAGCATCTCCCGGCATCAAGTCACACATCGTGTCATCTGCTCTTCAGTCAGTCGATGCGGCATCCAGAGAGAACAAAGTTTCTGTACGTGCAAATGATCGAACAGAATTGCTGGTAGGTCACTCGCCTATCCTCGCCAAGCATTTTCCTCACAGTAGTAACGTCTTTCTCCGTAACTGACGTACGTGGCCTTCCCGGCTTCTCAGTATCCTCCACAGTTAAATTTCCCCTTTCGAATTCTCCATACCACCTGAATATTGTTGTGCAATGTGGACAAACATCACCTAGTGCAAGAGTAATTTCTTCGAAGTCCTGGTCTATGTTTAAACCACGAACGAAATTATAACGTAAAACTGCCCTTTTCTCATTTCGTGACCACAATATCATCGCAAGCACTTTACACTCTCACTGCTGATGAATAACTGAGCCCATTGACATGGCCCGGCGGCTACTATGCACGTATGAACATGTCTCAACATGCAGCAACCAGCAGCTTCCTACGATTCATTGTTGCGTCATATTGCAAAACTTTCCTAGTACCCTTTGTACATATTTTATTATTGTTACATTACGTGTTACCTGTATGAAACCAATATGTGTTTAGTTTTCTATACAAAGATATTTTTCTTCTCCAATTTTTGTTTTTCTCAGAAAGTAAGTAATTGCCAATAACAATTACTACTAGATATTTTATATATCTTCTTATTATTGAATTTAACGCAAATAGTTATTTTTATTATATTTCATAGTAGTATCAAAAATTTTGCTAATTTTTTCTCTCTTTGTATATATACATAACTTTGTATGTTAACTTTTCTGAATTTAGATTTCATCTGTCATATTAAAGTTACTATCTCTTAGAACATGTGAAAAATTATTATCTATATATAAATCTTACAATTAATTACTTATTCTTATAAGCTTTATTGTTTTTCATTGGAAGTTTCGACCATAGGGATAACAAAACATTTAACTTTTAGTAACGACACTTTGGGAAAGGGTTCCCTCTTTCAAGTTATTTATTTTTTTAACCTGCAATACTTTTTATAGTGACATATTTTTATTTGAGAACAATAGTTTTTTGTGTAAATAAAAATTTGTGGTTACTTACATTTTTTATTATATATTTCTTCTGTTTAATTTTTAACGTGGGTTTGTCTAAAAACTTTATCTTTGTGAATAACTTTCTAGTGAGTGCTTTAAGCGCATCTGCAGAGATTCGTCTGTTTGTAAATTCGCATTGATGAATGCTTGTACATGTAAAGAGATGTAGAAGATTTATTTTCAAAGATATTAAGTTATTATGTTATTGAGATGAATAATGCCTCTCTTATCATTTTTTACGCTTTGGTCTTTCTTTACCAATACTAATTCTTTAAGTATACGTTTATTGTAATTGCCTTCCATTTCGAAAATTTTCAGTCTTGTCAAAGTTGATTTTATGTTTTTTTTCTAAACATTTTATTTTATATATACTGTGTGTTTATTGTTCTTTAGGTGTTTCGTGCAGAAAATCATACTGACTTTGGAAGTTTACCAGACGATAAACCTCAACGTTGAATGAACGCAAAATGGACTGAATTATCTTATTAGAGATTTGAATTTTTCTAACCAAGTCTCTGAATTGTTGGCATCACGACTGAAAGAAAAAAAATTGCATGCCCCAAACGCAAAAATTACTTTTTATCGGGAAAGAGAAAAAGAGTTAAGGAGTTATTTTGTCGAAGAAGACAATCTCACTTTTTGTTTAGATACTAACGTTTGTTGATAAGTGGGTTTGACATAATAGTAACCAAGTTAATGGCGTTTATTCACTGACAGTCCAAAATGTACTCTTGAATGCATTTTTTACATAACGGAAATACATGTGTCGGAATACCCATTGCACACAGTACAAAATTAAAGGATGAATATTGTAACATCTCATCAGTTTTGAATAAAATAAAGTATCGTGGACACGAGTGGGTATTGATTTAAAACTGATGAACATTTTTCTCGGTCAACAAAGCGGTTGCACTAGGTTTAATTGTTTTACTCGTATATGTCTCTGGGACAGTAGAACTAAACAAGGACATGGAGTAAGAAAAAATTGAGCTGTAAAAATATGATGCCTGGTAAGGGAAATGTAGTTGGCAATTCGTTGGTAGCTCGTGACAAAATTGTCTTAATGCCATTACATACTAAACTGAGCATCATGAAACAGATTGTTAAAACTCACGATAAAAATGAAAACTGTTTTTCCTACATTTGCCGAACATTTCCTCAGTTAACTATGGAAAAGATTAAAGCAGATATTTTTAATGGTCCCCAAATTAGACATCTTACGAAAGATATCAAATTTGCAGATTCGATGACCGAGTTTGAATCAAATGCTTGGACAGCTTTTCTCTCAGTGACGTAAAACTTTTATAGAAGTCGAAAATCAAAAAATTATATTGAACTAGCAGATCTTACTTTTACATTTAAAAAATATGGGATGTAATATAAGTATTAAACTCCATTTTCCCCATTGTCATCTCGACAGGTGTTTCAAAAATTTAGGAGATCTGAGCGAGCAGCAGGGAGAACTTATGCAAGATTTACGCGTCGTGGAGGAACGTTATTAGGATTTCTGGGATTTCTGCATTTGATGTTTGACTATTGTTAGTCCCTGACGTGCCACGATGGAGGTAAATCAACATGCTATAATTTATAAATATTCAAGACATATTTAAACAATATAGATCTGCCTTGCCAGAATATTGTCAGAACCGAATAAAAACCAAATTTTTTATACAATCTAATTAAAAGTGCTGCAGATTTAATATTCAAAACCAATCTTTTTGTTATCAAAAAAAAATAGTGTAACTCCATAGTGGGATGCGAAATGTACAGTACTGATAGAAAAAAGGAGAGATTTCCAAACAAATTAAGTCATAGTCTTAAGAGTCAGGAGGTAATTAATAACTTATTCAAAAACCTTTCTTAAGTATGCCAAACAATAATACACACATACAAAAACATATCAGCTAAACTTGGAAGAATATTAAGAAATTTAAAAAATCTTGGACATGAGACTATTGATAAAAACCTATTAAACAAATTGCTACACAAAATAGAAATTGTATATACAACTATAATATAAATTTTCTATGTAGCATTATCTATAATAACCATTACTGACAGTGTTATTACCTGCCTCATACTCAAAATCTATATTCCAAAAAGGAACATATTTTATGGGATGTAAATTATACAATAAATTACCACTTTGCATTAGAAATATTACAAACTTCTCTATTTATAAAAGTAACCTTAAGCGGTACCTGCTTACGATAAATTGTTATTGTATAAATGACTTTATATGTCCAAATTTATAGCATCTTTTTTTCTTGTTGAGACGTGTTTCTTGCATGAGTGTACGTAGTATGTATTAATTGCTATTTTCTTATATGTAATGATATGTCCTGTGTGCACATTGTTTTGGAAATAAAATTTATTATTACTATTACTATTATTATAATGTTACAACAGTTATTTAATTATTATTACGTTTTATATATAAACAATCTTCTAACTCAGATCTCTTAAACCCTATGCTTGATAACACATTATCAACCCTGTTATTCCAGGTTCTGGATGACTGTTTTAGTCCATAAATTGCCTTTTTTAATTTACATACTTTACTTTTCTGATCTTTTACAATGAAACCTCCTGGCTGTGACATAAAAACATTTTCCTATAGGATGCCGTTTAAAAATGCCGTTTCAATATCAGGATGCCTAATTTTTAAATCTAATTGAACTGACAAAGCCATTAGCAGTCTGAGAGTCGAATGCCGGACTACAGGCGAGAAAGTTTCATCGTAATCAATACCAGCTTTCTGAGTGAAGCCTTTTGCTACTAATCTAGCCCTATATCGCACATTACCTTCCGTGTTCTTTTTTGTTTTGAAAACCCACTTACGCTACATGATCTTTTCTCTATTTCACTATTTCCCATGCTTCATTTTCTGTGGACGATTAAAATTGATCCCCCATTGCTCCTAGCCATTTACCTTTATCTGGTTGTGATAAAGCTTCTTCAATATTCAGCGAGTGCTTTTTGAGGTTTGCTTCACCATTCGTACACATATATGTATGTCACATAATCATCTAACTTCCTAGGCTTTGGTTCTCTTGTCGATCTTCTTAATACTGCTGCTTCATTAGGATCTATACTCTGCGAAGTACACTCATCTTCATTTGTATTGTTTCGCTGTTCATCATTGGATTGGCCAATACGTATGTATATTCTGCTGTTATGGCCCCCACCGAAGCTGCTGATTCTTTATTGCTTCCATTTCCTTGTGGAAATATTATAGGTGTAGTAGAGGATTTTTCTGTGCTTCTTGTCACTTCAGGAAATATAACATCTCTCCTCATGATTACTTCATAAGTTTCTGGAATCCAAATTTTGAAACCATCTTTGTCTCCGCAATAACCTACAAGCTTTCCTTTCGCTGCCTTTTTGTCATATTTCTTTCTCTTCTGTTTGGGAATGTGAATGAAACAATCAGTTTCAAATTCTCTTAGATGATCTATAAAAGCATTCCTGTTAAACCATAATTCAAAGGGTGATTCTTCTTCTGTTTGTCTTGGCCCTGTTCTATTTATGACATATGCCGCAGTACTTATAAAAATGCAAAATTCAGTTCCATTATCGGATAGTAAAACTTTTACAGTGTGACCTGTAACTCTCTTCGTATCCGAAAGAAAAAACTATGTTAGTTTTTCTTTAACATCTGATTTGTTTTTCATAAAATAGACTATATTTAGAAAAATCATCTTTAAATAGAATGTAATACTTTGAACCTCCAATAGATTTTACTGGCATATGACCAAAAACATCCTCATTGATTTGTGCGAAATAACGGCTGGGGCGCTCTCTCCTTAAGTGAAAACTTACTCGATACATTTTCCCGTACACACATGCTTTGGAGTCATCCAAATCTATCTCAACGCCTTTCTGCTTAAGAAATTTATGTACACGCCTTTTGTTTTGGTGTGTCAACTTCTCATACCACATTTGTAAATTATTGGACTCCACTATTAAGCAGACTTTATCAGGCATAACAACGCAAGCTAGTAACTTATATGCACCAACCTGTCTTACTCCAACGGCTACTACTGTATTATTTTTCCTTTTAAACTTACATACCTTATGGTTTGAGTACTCGGCAATCCTTTCTTTGTCTAATGCTGACAACGGAAAAAAGGTTTTGTTTGGAACTTGGTACGTGCCAAACGTTTGTTAAGTGTTCCAGTTGCCCTGTGTCATTTATTAATAGTTCCATGTTTACCAGACCTTATCTTTCTGCATACATATGTACATCTACCATCTCCTAATCGCAATGCCTTAGGAACATCAAACTTTGAGTATGTCGAAAAACACTCATGGTTTAAACATATATGATGTGACACTCCTGAATCGATGAGCCAACAGTCCTTTTCATCACTACCTCCATTCACGGAAATAAATGCTTGTCCGAACTCATTCTTAGTATTGACATTTACCTTGTTCCCTTTGTTCCTGAAGCAGTTTCTTTTTAAGTGACCTATCTTACCGCAAAGGTAACATTTTATTGGTTTCTTAAACCCAGCCACATTTTCCATTTTCTTATTCTTGTGTGTGTCTTTTACTTTAGCCATGAAAGCAACTGTGGAAGATTCACTGCTGCTATTACTTCCATATGTTTTCTTGAGGCTTTGTTCATGAATCTTAACCTCCCAACTAAGATAGTAAAATTACATTCAGTTACAGCTACGGATTCCCAAGCATTCTTGAATTCTAAATATCCCTGCGGTAATGTATTTAGGATACTATTTAACAGCATGGATATAGGTAGATCTACTTTCTCATGCTGTAATTATTCATGCAGATCTTGCCATATTTTTTGTAATTTAGATATATGTGTGGCAATATCATTACTATCCTCTTTTACATAACTAAATAACTGGCAATATAATAGATCTAACCTTCATTCACTCTTTTGTTCGTATATTGAGTCCCACATTTCCTTGCTAGATTTGCAGGTCAATATATGCTGTTTTGGATCTCCCTTCATGTTAGCTCCTATTACGAATTGTGCCAATGAACCTAGCTCCTTGTAGCTCTTCAACTCTTTGTTGTATTTCTCAACATCACTCATACTTACTTTGCTCTCCAGTTGTTTTGGTGGTAAAACTTCTCCCCGTACCACAGGCATGGTTTTGTTTACAGTAGGCTGAAGACTTATATCAAACTTCCATACCAATCAATTCTTTTCACCTTCCAGCTTTTTAATTGATGGTAGTTTTTCCATATTAACTACAAACCTTGATTATTATACAAGATAATTATTAATCCAATAACTAAAGCTTTTCTTTCGCATGTCTACAATGTTGCATTAATTGTTATTTCTTACCAACCTGGGCCCATAACTTATGAGCGTAGTTAATAAACACACTTGGTTATAACAGTTTTATTTAACGATTATGAAGAAAATAATAATAATATTGCTAAAACAATATGCTATAAACTTTTAATTGTAAAAAGATATTTACACGATACCACATGCAAAACACAAAAGTGAGAATTCTAAACGAACCCAGTTAAAATTAATCTATATTGCTATACATTGTGTTGTATATATATGTATATAAGGCGAACTTGTGTCCATATTTTGAGATATTTCAACAATCCTTTGCTTTAGCTTTTTGGATTATGTTCTTCCCTTTATTTGTGGTCACTGGAATCAGAAAAAATCAGCTTCGATTATATCGAATCTTATTGATATATCCTTGAACATGTGGATTCTGAGTTACTAGCTATGTTACAAAAAACATATTCAATATTTCAGCAATTGGTGTTTGATAACGTTTAGTTACTGACTTGGTTTTTTAAAAATAATATTCCATACTCCTTTTTGTTTATTATTTGAATTTCTTGTCGAATAAAGGTTCTTGTTTTTCTTCTCTCTTGCTTTTCTTAAGTAAAATTGTTTATAATTATCGAATATTTCTTTTAGGTCGTCACTTACTTTGCAATTATATTCTTTGTGAATTAAATTGAGAATTTGTTTGACTTGTCTCAAATCTTTGTACTATGCTTGATTAGTTCTTATAGTTTAAATTGGCCTGCTTTTTAATGGAAATGCGGTATCAACACATGAAAGTAGTTTGCAAAACATTGTATTAAATTTTGCATTTTCAATATATTGTGAATCAGTCCATACCTAGACTTCAACGATTTCTTTAAAATTGTTATAGTTCTGTTATGAAATAATTCTGTTTTTAATATAGTTTCTTTTACTTTTTTGGCAAGCATTAATTGCAAAATTTATTGCATGATCGGATATAACTAATGAAAACACGTAAGTATCGTCACTATAAATATAGGTGAAAATATGATTTATTCTGCTCTTTGATGTACTTTGGATCATCGTATATTCATTTATTGTGTGTTTTAGTCCAAACATGACATATCTATATTAAAATCTCTCGCCATAACAAGTTCGTATTTTTATTGTATTTCGGCTGGATTTTCTTAAGTAAGAGTGACACAGTTTCAAAAAGTTCTTGTACGTTACTTTCCTATGATCTGTACATACATACTATTAAAATATTTTACTTTAGTAAATGTACACCATAAATTTTGCAAACTTTTTCTTGTGAAAATTTAGACATAAAAGACACTTAACATTATCAATATTTTCTTTTATGTAAATATAGACTCCTCATGTATACTATATTTTCTTACAAATATACATACTTCCCAATATAAAGGTAGGGAAATTATAAAAACGATAGTTATGCAATTTCAGCCACTGTTCAAATATACATAAAATATGAGAACGAATAGCTCCATTACTTCTGTCTTATTTGACAGACAATGAATATTGATATATGAAGTTCTAATATCAAACTGTTTCTGAATTTTTATCAATTTTTTATTTTTCAGTATTTTGTTTTTAAAATAATTAGTATTTCTTTCGTTTTTGTTAGTGCATGTTATGCTGATTTTTGTTTTATCGAGAGTCTGAAAAAAAACAATTTTTACTCCAAACAGGCCACAGTTTTGGAGATTTAATTCTCTCAAGATTATTAATAGTAAATGATGAGTATTCATATGTTCTTTTAGTTATTAATTTCTCGCATTTTATATACGAAAAATTCTTTTGTTAAATAGTTTACTATATTTGTTTCTGTTGTCTCTACTTGTAATCCGCAAATATGTGTCCGAATCGGTCAGTGCCTTTACTCATACAAGTGCTTACCGCCTGGTTAAATATTGTACACTGATTTTTTTCCTAGTTACCGTTTTGAAGCCGTTACCATCTTTTTCCAACATAACATTTTGTTTGTTATGTTGATTTTAGACTGAATTTCACTGGGATTTATGGCGTTTGTATCTATAATTTTATTTGTCTTCTTCTTTTGTACCCATTTGTTTAACTACCGCCGCATAGGCCTCCATATTTTGTTGTGAACTTGTTCGTTTTTCATTTGTTCTCGTGAGTTCTTCACTTGATTTTTGTGCCTATTTGCTTCATCTGTCGATTAATAGTGAGTAGCCAGATAGTTATTTTGAACAATATTTTTTAGACTTTATTTCACTGGATAGAATTCTGTTTTCATTATTTAATTTTCTATTTCTATTTTTAACGGATTTATAATTTATTTTGTTAGCATTTGTATCATTATATTAACTTTACCAGAAATAATTGAATGAATTACCTCTTTCTGAGATTGTTGTATATTTTGCATATTTTATATATTTTGACTGTTTCCCCATGACATTAGTATTTGAGGTTAAGTTTATTTTACAATCTTCACAAGACCATTTTCTAATTTTTCCACTTTCTCTAATTTCGGTAAATCTTCCGATGGATATATCTACCGCATTTTACGCCATGTTGATTTTCGGGCTTCTTTTGCGTTGTAGAGATTTTTTGATTCCATAACGAACCGACTTCTCGTTTGCATTTTCTTTTCAAGAGCATGTAAATCGGGCTGCATTGCGCTGATGTATGATTTCCTTTTATATGCACGACCTACCGGCATGGTGGAGTGGGCCGCTGTCACTTTCTTGTCTGTTGTCGGCGGCCGGGGAGTTCCGTATTCGCACCGTATATTTTTAGTTGGATCTGTCGTTCTGGGTTACTTCGCTTATTCTTAGTAGTGGCCAAGTTGGTGGAAGGCGTTGGCCATCATCCTGTTTATTGAGGCTGTTTGGTCGCTTTTCTGTTTTGATGGCCTCCCTAATGTTTTTTGTCTATAGGCGGGTATTTCTAGCGAATGTTTTCATATTATTAAAATATATTCTGTGTCCTATAGTGATGAAATGTTGTGCTAATGTCGAAGTGGCTTCCCATTTCTGTACCGCTAATTAATTTTCGTCCCTTCGCAGGCTAATTTTCTAGTTCGTCTGGCCTACATATGATTGAGCACAATCTTAGCATACAATTTCATAACCACCTTGATCTCCTAATGGTATTCTGTCTTTATAGTTTCGGATGATATCGCCTAACTTAAATACCCACCTACAGACAAGATTCACTAGGTAAGCCATAGGAACGGGAAAACGACCAAACAGCTTCAATAAAAGTTACACCTACCACCATGGCTATTACCTTTAAATCAATGTGCCGTGACAGCCAAAATACTTTGGTTGTTTTCTGAAATCCAACAATCTCTAGTAATACAGAGAGTCTGAGTTCGATGGATTATTAATTTTATACTTTTTACGAAGTTTTTCACATGCAAAGTAAACTGAATGTTTTAAATTCTACGTCCTCGACGATTGTAGATAATTCTTCAACAATTATCCTAACTGCTCATCAAATGCTATTGATTTGTTCACTGAAACTTCTTCGACGAACATTGGCACTCGGTTACAGCTGTCTTGTCAGGTAAAATTTCTGTGAAGCAGGTGTTGAACATTTTTGCAATTTTTCCGAACTATGTATGCATATAAGGAAATACAGATTAAAATTTCAAAATATTATCTATCTAATTTAAGAATATTAACAAAAAACTAACAAGACGAAAGTAAATAAAAGGTACAAATTGACTCCAAGTCTACTGGTATCTGAGTGAAGTATCAAAGCATTCGGACGGACGGATATTTCAGACGTGTATCAAAGGCCACATAACCCGATTCCACTTAAAATGCGCTGTGATAAACAACGAATTGAATAAATTGAAAATTTAGATTAAAATTTTTAAATTCTTCAGGATGTAGGAGAATATCGAAAGTGTGGCTTAAGGAGAATATCTGCAAAATTATTTGTCAAGCATGTTTTTTTATACATTGAAAGTAAGTGACCAACATAATTTGCTATATTTTACAAATATTGGACGCTGTGCCCATAAAATACCCGACTTCGATCCGCTGACAACTATCATTGCGTTATAAGTAGTCAACGGTAGTATTCTCAAAAACTAAATCTTGATGAATGAACGCATGGATCATATTTCTTAAAAGAAAATGAAAATTTTCTAATTCTTTTGTAAAATGAATTTTTAAACAAAACCATAAATTAACCTGCTTTTTGTATATATTTTAAATTGACCTGACGGTATCCCAATTTTTAATTATCTGACCTCGAAGATCACCTAAAGTCACTTCCTGGCTATTTTTTATCAGGATTTCTAAAGAATATTTTTCTTCCAATGACGAAATTTTAAATTTGTAGTTGATCAAAGATAAAGTGTATAATTAGCCATTGAGACACCCATACCCCAATAAGATTAAATATTCTGTTATATAATTCTATTGAAGACAATTTACAATTATAATAATAATACAAATTGATAATTAATAACAAAAATTTATGAGCTATATTATGTATAGCCAGTACGAAAAAGAATAATTACATAGCATACTATTAGGTTTTTTTTCATGATTATCAGTGTTAAATGTATTTGTTTACTTTTTCATACACTATTTAGTGCAATTGTTTAGAAATTTCTTAATTTTCTGCTTTTGCTATACGTACCCGACTTCCTTTTTCTGCAAAACATTTTGGAATGCATCGCTCACTTCCATTTTTCGGTCCATAAGCACTGCTAGGTGCTTCGTATGTATCATAATTAGAGTATCTGGGTCGTCCCTTTAAATATGGTGAACCAGGATATCCGCTTATTTCGTTGGAACGGTAAGACCCTGCTTGTCCTAAACTATCGTAACCATTACTATACGCTTGTGGAACTTTTTGATAAGCGCTGCTGCTACCGATTATATCTGCTCGATCTCTTGAAAAATATTGCTGAAAAATAATAAAAGAATTCATTTTAATAATTCTGAAACATATCGCCTTAAAAATATACATAATCGACTTTATTTTTAAGATAATAAGCGTTTTGTGTAATAGTTATTCTACAAACATCTTTTAAAATAACCATATTTTTCCTTAAACTTGCACTATAATCTATAATAGTTGACTCAATTAAATTAATACAAACTGATTCGAAACATAACTGTATCAGAAACCGGTATGACAGCCGCTATCTAGAAAGAAGGCTAACTTATTGAATTATCCTAAGATTCAAATTCGAAGACTTTATTTCTATTAATGTCATTAATTAGCTTTGGGTTACATGTGCAGTCTCTATATTCTAATGTTGCTGCAAATACAGTAAAGTACTTGATTCCGTTTTCAAACCAATACTTAGTATGCTCTAATTCATATGAAAAATAAGTACAGAAATGTGAAATCTGACCTGCGACATAAAATATCATACTTGCGACCTGGCATTGATAAGCTGTTAACATTAAAGCAACATCAGCAGTCAATAAAATGCAATATTAATTATTTGCTTTACTTAGAGAAGTGATTAATAGCTGTACTGAAAGTTTAAAATGATTGAAATTTTAATGTTTTGAATTTCCTGGAAGTTTCTCGCTTTTCTAAAATAATTGCTGATTTCTGCTTCGCGTGCATTCAAATATTCCGAAGGTTAACGAAATTTTTATAAACTGCGTGTCTGCCCCTTTCTTATATACAGTTCTGTATTTGGAATTATATTTTATTTTCACATAAGCATATAATCTATTTTTTTATGTATCCAAAATTGCAAATATCTTTGCAAAAACACAAAATAATGAAACTTGAAATTTTTTCTCGATCGGGTGTATGAATTAGGGTGTTTAGAGAGTGAATCTAGAGAGATCTCTAAACACCTCAGTAACTAAACCGTAATGATGGTTATCCTCTACATAACGCCTGGCAATCCTATATCTCCAAATTTCTCAACCGTAACCGTAACGCTCTATTGACCCGTGACCAATATCCATATATAAACCTACCCACTGCGGACTTACACCACACATTCTCGTTGAGACAGCCGTACTGTAAGCACGTACCTTGGTACATGTTGACTGTGCGGATATATCAAAGAGATTTTTGGCCAGTTTGTGACTCGCTTGTGCTAGTGCATCATAGTGTTTCCAATAGGAGAAACAACATCAGTAAAGATAAAGAGAGAAGTTACCACGCGGAAATTCCCAGGCCCCTCACTTACGATTCTCGTCGGCTCTTCGGGCGACGGCGGCTGCGGCCGGCCTCACTTAGACGGTGAACCGTCCGTGATAAAGAAACCAAAGGAAATGAATATAGACAACGAAGATGCGAAGAAACCCACGTCTTCGGGTAAGGCTACGAAATCAAATACAAATACCAACACTAACACTAACACTTCAACTACAACACACAACACAAAGACAAATAAAACACCAACACCGAGAAAACAAAAACCGGTAAAGCCGGTAGACATTATCATTGACACTCCCATTAACGCGCTAGCGGACACACACACGGCGAAAAAGTTAAATCGCGAAAAACTTACCGATATCTTGCTGTACGTAAAAACGTTGCTAATGCAACTGGACGAGCAGGAAGATATGGAACAAGACGAATACATAACAACAAAAAACACGGAAGACACAAAAGACACAAACACCACACTAAACAAAGAAAAAGGGGCGGCGATGCAAGTCGTCATCCCTTCCTCCGACGAGGATGAGGATCCGGACAAAACACCTTTCACGCTCGTACAAAACAAGCGGAAATATCACGACTCGGACGACGAGACAAACAACACAACAATCAGATACAAAAAAGATACCCACACAAAGAATCCATCCACATCATACACAAATAAAAACACAAAAAACCCACACAATCAGCAAAAATAAATAAAATATAAACAAAAACCACAACGATCACAGCAAACGACAACAAAGACAAAAAACAAAATAAAATACCCCCAATCATAGTACGGGACAAGAATGTTTGGTGCGCACTCAACAAAGACATGGACAGTAAAAAGATAAGATTTACGAAAGCGCGACTCGTCGAAGAAGGAATAAAAATCCAGCCGGCGACGACTGATGATTTCCGAGCAGCAACAAGGCTGCTAGACAACAAAAAGACACCGTACCACACGTACCGGCTAGAAGAGGAGCGGACATTAAAAGTAGTAATCCGCGGCATCCCTGAGGACTTCACTCCTGAAGAAATTCAGGAGGATCTCAGGAACAAAGATATAGAAACCATAGCGGTGTCAAGGATGAGGCCACCCAGTAAGAAAAACGCCGTACACCATGGTCCTGGTGGAGGTGTCGCGCCACAAATCAGCCGAATTATACGGCATTACAAACATTTGCAAACTGGTAGTGCGAGTAGAGGCACTAATAAGGAAAGCCAGCAACGCGCAATGTCACAGGTGCCAACTATACGGGCACTCTCAAGCCACTTGTAGAGCAATCTACAAGTGCGTGAAATGTGGCGGAGACCACAGAACCGACGAATGCCAAAAGACGAAGGAAACGCCAGTCACATGTGCGAATTGCGGTGGAGAACACACCGCAAATTACAGGGGGTGCGTCAAAGCGCCACAAGCAAAAACCACACAAAAAACACCTTTATTACCAAAACCGGCGTTACTTCTAACACCAACAACACAACAAACACGAACAAACAAAAACACATATGCAAATGTAACGTAGACCAAAACAAACACAACACGCACACAAGAACAACCAAACACACAAAATAACACTAGCAAGACGGCGATAGCCGCAGCTGCACTAGGGAAAATGTTGCTGGCCATCAACAAAACAAACCCCTCCGCGAACGACACGAAAACATTCATGCAACATACACAAACACTACTACAACTATTCTAATGGATAGTGCAATCAAACCAGCGGCACTACGATTATCGCGTGGAACGCGAACGGTATAAGAACCAGAAAAGGAGAACTACAAATATACGCCGAAGGAAAGCAAGCGGACATAATATTGGTATCGGAGACTCACCTCCAACCGGCACAAAGACTGAACCTGAAGAACTATAACACATACAGAAGAGACAGACAAATACCAGGAGGTGGAACAGCGATTTACGTAAAGAGATGCATAAAACATACACAACTACCGATACCCAACACAACGGAATTAGAAACCAACGCTGTAATAATACACACAAAGAAGGGAGATATCCATCTGTACGCGGCGTACCTACCCCCGAAGGCGAAATTCGTAGAGAAAGAGTTAGACGAATTGCTTGGAAACAACAAGCAAACCATAATAGCAGGCGACTTAAACGCAAAAAAGCGTAATGTGGGGATGCCTACAAGACAACACGCACGGAAAAAAGCTGCTAAATTATCACGTTAAGCAAGGAGTTAACATAATCACACCCGACAAGCCCACATATTTTACACCGAAACATAGACCGGACAAACTAGATCTCGCGATAACAAACAACTTACACAATAACCCGCGGATAGAGACAGAAGATGCTCTAAGCTCGGACCATAACCCGATAGTATTATATTGGGAAATAGGAAAAGAAGAATACACATACAACACAACACACACGAACTGGCAACTCTTTAAAACACACTTAGCACAGAACACTTCGGCAACAACTCAAATAAACAACAAACAGGAACTAGAGGACGCAGTCACACAAATACAGAACACAATTAAAACAGTCGCGGAAGCAAGTACGTTCCAACTAACACACAAATATCAAACAGACAAACTACCGCACAACATAAAACAATTAATAAAAGACAAAAACAAAGCGCGCAGAAAATACCATAGCACACTCGACCCGCGAGACAAGACCACACTAAACTCCCTACAACAACAGACAAATAAACAGAGTAATAGCTAACCCAATAACAGAACACACAGATTATTTCACACCGGACGAACTAAAACACGTAATCAAACACACAAAAAAGAACAAAGCACCCGGTTACGACACCATAAATACGAAATGATAAAAATAGCCCCACACAAAACACAGATGTACATCTTAGCAATAGCCAATGCAATACTGAAAATCCAAACATATCCACAACAATGGAAACACGCAAAAATAATCGTGTTTCCAAAACCACACAAAAGCCACAAAGACCCGCCAACTATCGTCCCATCAGTCTCCTACTCACAATAAGTAAAATAATAGATCGGTTGCTACTAACAAAAATAACAGACCACTCAGACGCAGCAAACATAATTCCCGATGAACAGCGCGGGTTCAGACAACAAGACTCAACCACGACACAGTTGGCTAGAGTGACAGAATACATTAACGACGGGTACAATAAAAACAAAAAACCGCAGCCGCCTTTCTCGACATCTCCAGAGCATTCGACCGGGTGTGGCACCAAGGATTAATTCACAAACTATACACACACAACTACCCGGAACACCTAATACGTATCATACACACTTACCTATACACACGCACATTTCAAACACACATCCAAGGTATAAATTCGTCAGTACATGTACTAACGGCAGGAGTACCGCAAGAATCAATTCTATCACCACATCTTTACGCAATTTACACAGCGGACATACCCAAACCGCAACACGGTATAATAGTCACATACGCAGACGACACAGCCATACTAACACAATCATTTAACGAACAGATAGCCTCAAATAAACTCCAGGAAAACATAAACAACCTTATCGATTGGTATCACACTTGGAGCATCGCGTTGAACACCGAAAAAACACAAACAATAATATTTAAAAATAATGAAAAACCACCGCCGGAACGGATTAAAATCAACAACACCCACATCGAGTAGCAAACCGAAGTCAAATATCTAGGCGTCACACTAGATAAAACATTATCTTACAGACAACACATAGATAACAATTAAAAAAGCCACACAAGCACGCGGGGCCCTCATGATGCTAACCGGAAAACAATCAACACTGACACCCAAGACAAAAGTGCTAATATACAAACAGATAATACGCCCAATTCTCACCTACGCATCGCCGATATGGCTACATATCAAAAAGACACATAAAACAAGACTAAACACCTTCCAAAACAAGACACTACGGTTGGCACTTAGGGCGCCGTGGTACGTGCGAAACTCTCAAATACACAAAGAAGCTAGGCTTGAACTACACACTACACACATTAACATTAAAAATCAATCCAAAAGCTTCTACAAACAGATGAAAACGCACACAAACCCGACACTTACACCTGTAACAGAATACACAACACTACACTCCAAATATAAACGACCACGGATGGAAATCTCAAGTGAAGACAGCGAGCAGGAATAGCAACAGTACATTCAAAATCAGGACTAATCAACGCCAAGATTAGGAGTAAAAGGGCAGAGCCCTAACTCCAACAAACTAAAAGAAGTAGAAGAAGTAGACTTACACCAGTTTCAGAGTGACTGTTAAGCTCTAAAGATGTCCCATACAAGTGATGAAGTAACGTCGGTCCCAGTATTATCGAAGACGCGGTTCCAAATATTTATATTCATTTTATATTTTTATATAACAAATTTCACAATAACCAGCTGTTCGTAAATTTGTGTCATGCTTGTGCCAACATACTAAGATTCTGTCTATAGTTTAGTATAACAAAACGTATTTTAAAAATAGTTCTTCATTGTTAAAATATTTCTTACATTTAAAAGATTGATACCGACCCAAAACACAGATTTACAGAAAAAAATGATATTAAGTTCAACTAAAACAAAATTCCTTTAGAAATAAACCGATATTGAGTATTAAATTACCTATAATATTGTAAAAGTGTAATTTTAAGTTACACAATCATGAATTAAGACTTGTTTTCAATTTATAACGAAAACCCTATTCATTAGGGGATACGTAATAGTTTTTCTGTATAATCTGAGTGATCCAATTAAATACCGTTTAATGTATGAGTGAGAACTAGCTAATTTGTCGATATAAGACATCAAGAATAAATAGATTTCATAATATAAAACGCTAAAAATGAAAGCGACATACATAGAATGTAAGTCATAATTATTCATTAACTTGAAATGAATATTTCATTTAAAGCAGCATAGACAATTTGTATATTTAAAAGACTGAAAACAATATATCTCATCAACTCATATTGCCAGAAATAGAATATAAATAAAATAGAAATATATCATTTTATTGGAAAAACTTTAAGTTTTAAGTGTAATGTCAACATAACATTTATAAGTGGAGCTTCGAAGTAATAAAGGTGCATTAGTGTTCTAGAGTTTAACAGAAAATTTTAAACATATATGACAGCCGGATTGAAGACAAATAAGAAGAGATGTCAAAATTGAATTGAATTTTTTACGTAAAATGAAAACCAGAGTTAAAATTTAAATTAAAAACAATAAAATACAAAAACAAACAATAAAATAGTGTATTTTTGAAAACGATTCATAAAGTTTAAATGCGCAAAATTTGTGTAGATGCGATGATAGGGATGCAAAGACTGTGGAGACTCGAGAAGACATAACGCGAGAGAGATTTCTGTTATAATCTTCAATTTGCATTAGATGCGTCGACAAAATATACATGCGGATATTTTGTCAACACGCTAATTTTGTTTGATGCGATAACTGTTTTGTATAATAACGTAAGATATTTATAATTTATTGTCAGCGTATTTTGAGATCACATTAAATTTAAATTAATTTTCAATTTATTATTTGATTGTATAAACTTTTTCTTGAATTTTTTTTAAATTACAAATGAAAGCTTTGAAAATTATTTTTGATTTTCATATATACAGGGTAAGTCTGTTAAACAAAGATGGGCGATTAATATCCCAGAGTTTGTACATTTAAAATTAATTATAACAATTTAAGATTCACAATTAGGAAATTTAGTAATAATAGATATAGAGTTAATCACTAAGGTTGATATATAACCTCTTTCCACATTAATTTTTGTAATTCTGTATACGCATTTCGACAACTAAGTTGTCATCATCAGCAGACAATTTCAAAGTATTGCACCTGGTAAAACACGGCGAAAAAACACCTGTACGAAAAACAAACTCCGTACGCGATCTACACCGCTCAGAACCAAGATGTACACTGTGTGTTTGTTTCACAAGATTTTTAAAAATTATTCTTACTTAAATTAAAATGAACTACATTGAAAAAAAGAGAAATACGGTCACGACCGATAAGTGCCTGCATGTGATTTATTATAGTGTTCCTCCTCTGACATTAAGCAGACAGAAAAGGGTCGATTGCAAAGGCCCGGTCTCATTGTTATTCAGCACATGGCTTAAATTCTTTAAGATGTGCATGCTTTCATATGTGTCTAATTCTCGATAATTATACACGTTCTTTATCAAATGCAAACAATCCATATTAACACTGTGGTTATTTTCTAATACATGTCTCGCTATACCCGATTTTTCTGGTCGGTAGAATTTTTTGTGCGAAAGGTGTTCTTTATACCGGGTTTCGATCGATCTTTTAGTTTGGCCGATGTATTGTTTACTGCACTCTAAACATTCAATTCGGTAGATTCCCGATTTTTTATTTTCTTCGATTTTGTCTTTAGCATTTCCTAAAAGCGTTTTAAAAGAATTATTGGAGCGGAAACAAACTTGAAACTCGCGCTCTTTAAAAATACTATTTAGATTTTTTGTCATACGATGATAAGGTAAACAAACAAACTGCTTATCCCGATTGCTCTGTGGTGATAGACATGTGGTGTCACGGATTGTTTTTCTTATGTTGGCCTTTCTAATTAATCCATTGATTATTTCCGAATCAAAACCATTGTATCTCGTGATATTCTTAATGACGTTCAATTCTCTTTCATATCTTACATTTGTTAGTTGGCAATTGATCAAACGATTAATAAGAAAATTGAATGAAGCCATCTTTTGTTGGATGCTATGATTTGAGTCCGCCATGATGAATCTATTGACATTGGTTTCTTTTCGGAAAATATCAATTTCTATTTTGAGAATATTTCTAATAACTAAGGTGTCCAAAAAAGGCAACTTGTCATTGTTTTCTTTTTCTACTGTAAATTTAATTGTCTGAAATTTTGAATTTAACTGTTTAACGAAATCATCCAAGTTGCATTTCAATACACATAAATGCAGTGTATTGAAAATCGCGAAAATATCATCGACATACCTGACCCAAATTCTTGGAAATTTTATTATGGATTTAATTAATTATTAACATTTCAGTACCATATTTTTAATCACTTCTGTTTTCTGTTAAAAACTTCTTTGTTGTGAAGTTTGTCAGATGCACATCATGTGATAGTACTGATTTCATTAACTGTGGGGTGTCATCTTTGAAGGTGGCAATGATTGCGTTTGGTGTAATGGGCAAGTCATCAGCAGAAAAAGTATAGTACTGCTTTGCAAAACTTTTGATTGTATGGAATAGATATCGGTAATTTCCTCTTTATATTTACCTGTAAAATATATACTTGTCAGGTATGATAACGATATCTAATATGGGAAGTTTCGACTTTAATTTGAATTATTTATAATCTGCACTAACCTATGCACCTGTTAGATCCTTGCCTGCTCTTTACGAACGTAACGTTGTGGAATGATATTTAACTCGTATAACAATGGCGTCAGTCTTATTAGAAATAGCAGGAGAAATATATTTCGACCTAACAAAGCACCTGTTCTTGATGCAAACAGAAAAAGAGAATACCTAAATAACAGTTCTCCTGATAAATTGATTAGTATACATAGACCTATTTGATGGCTTCGACTTGTGAGGAATCTCAAGGATATTGTTTACAAAGAGCTGTCCCAAACTCTAGAATATAATCAAAATTTAAGATAGTAAGGATATGTAGAAATATATCACAAGATCAAATATCGATAGCCATCTACAAAATCAGTGACCATTTCAAATTCGATTGCTATGAAAATATTGATTATTATGTGATTTTATTATTGAAAGCAGTAATGTCTTTTTTAAGTTATTAATGTAGTAACTTTTTATCTTTATCTTAATATATAATATATATATAAACATTAATATATATATATATATATATATAGTTAATGTTATGTTGTTACCCTTCTAATTCGCTACTTCAAGGGTAACAACATAACATTAACTGTGTCCGGTCTTATATATGACGGTTTCAGTTAAATTTTATTTTTAATGCATTTAAAAATCCTTGCAATTTGAAATTGAAAAGTTTGATGTCATTTTTATTTGTTTTTTTTTTCATTTCACCAATTCCCTTGAACGTGTATACTAACATGTTTAAGGGAATTGGTTCTTTGTGTACGTGTCAAGGCCCAGGTGATTGTGTACTCTACATTCGAGGTTGGCCCATTTTTATGAGATAGGTCGTCTTATTTTACTATTCTCTGCTAGAATTTGATAAGTGGAAGAAGTTTATTTAATTCCAGTTGACGGAATTTCGCGAATCTTATTTTCCCCGTAAACTGTGTGCCTTTTTTAGCTAGTCAAAACATTTTTGCTTACACTTTCGTTAATTGCGCATATCTTGTATCCTTGCTAATTTACTGACCTCTTTTTCTATTTAATTCCACTTTCTGTTGAGAACACGTCTTTGTAGAAACATCGTTTCCTTTACTCGTTTTATTAAATTTGATATTTGTTTTATTTTCCATCAATTTGTAACGTAATTAGTGTTGATTATTTGAAGTTTAAGGTTTTGACTGACTTACCGAATTCCTAGTTTTGTAATGCTGCAATGCTTACTTACTTACTTAATCCTATAGACTCTTATACCTTTCGGTGCCGAGTCATGCTGGAGTCGAGTCCTCCGCTTCCTCTCTCCATATCTCCCTCCACTTTCCTCTGTTGCTCGCCAAAGCCTTTACGTTCTCCCATCCTATTCCCCTCTTCACAGTCGCCGCCCGCACTTCATCCCTCCACGTTCTTCTCGGTCTACCCCTCTTCCTCTTTCCAATCACCCTGGCCTCAAACACCTGCCTAATCAACCTCTCCTCGCCCCTTCTCATTATATGACCCAACCACCTTAGCTGACCCTGTTCTATCGTCGTTTCTATTGGGATTATGTTTAAATCTTCCCTAAATACCTGGTTCCTAATTTTATCCATCTTCGCTTTCCCCTCTATTTTTCTTAGGAATCTTATCTCTGTGCTTGTAAGTCTACTCCTCTGCCTCTGTGTTGCTGTCCAAGATTCGCACGCGTACGTCATTGTCGGTTTTACAACTTTTCTAATTATTTCCGCTTTTACCTGTCTTGGTATTTCTTTCTTGCTTAGGAAGCTGTTCTTTATGCTGTTATATAACCTACCGGTCTTTGCTATTCTTTCATTTATTTCATCGTCCAGGGTTCCTTCGTTTTTTATTATCACGCCTAAGTATGTGAATCTATCCACCTGCTCTATTATCTCGCTATCTATCTGTATCCTGGCTTCTCCTTCTGTGCTCCAATTATCATTGTTTTAGTTTTCTGTTTATTTATTTTCATATTTAGTTTCTTCAGTGCTTCGTTAATAATAGCAACATTTCTTTGCAGCTGTTTCTCTGTTCCCCCTATTATCACCATGTCAGCCGCATAACATAGATCCGTCAAGCGTACACATTTTAATCTCTAGTATCCAACTGGATATACTTCCAGTCTACCTCTACTCTGCTTAATTGCTTCATCTAGAACCGAGTTAAAAAGTAATGGGCTCAGAATGCATCCCTGTCTCAGTCCAATTTTGTTAGCAAATGATTTGGATTTTTCATTTCTTATTCTTATGTAACTCTCAATTTTTTCCTAGAGACTTTGTATGTTTTGTATTAGTTCCCTTTCTATTCCTCTACTCCTTAATATTCTCCAAACATCTTCTCTTCTCACTCTGTCAAATGCCTTCTCCATGTCAATAAAGCAGGCATGTATCCGTCCTCCAGATCTAATCGCCCTCTCTGACAGTAGCCTGAGAACAAATATCTGGTCGTTTGCTCCTCTTTCCTTTCTAAACCCACTTTGGCTCTCCTCCAGCTCGTTCTCTAAACTACTTCTAAGTCTATGCTCCAATATTCTGTCATATATTTTTCCGACCACGCTACCAAGCGTTATACCTCTAAAGTTTGCACAGTTCATGCTATTCCCCTTTTTGTATATCGGTGTTATAATGCCTATCTGCCAATCTGAAGGCACTTTATGTTCCATTCTTGCCTGATTCATAATTTCCAAAAGTTCTTGTCTTCTCTCCTGGTTCATATATTTTATCATCTCTGTCGTGATTTCATCATGTCCCGGTGCTGTACCCATCTTCATCCTCCGTATTGCTTCTATTAATTCTTCCTCCCTTATTCTTTCTGTCTGTCCACTCTCTTCCTGTGTCATATTTTGCTGTTCCTTATTTTGGTAGTCTCTCAGAACGTCTGTTTCGTCCTCCTCCAATAGTTCCTCGAAGTATTCCCTCCATCTTCCCATAATATCCTCTTCTTTAGTAAGTACTTTTCCACTTCTATCCCTCACATTCCTCAACATATTCGCTCTCGGCCTTCTCATTTGTTTAAGTGCATTGTAAAACAGCTTCTGATTTTCTTTAAACGCTTTTGCTAGTTTGTTGCCGAAGTCTATCCATGTCTTTTCTTTACTCTCCTTTATCGCCTTTTTAGCTTCTATCCGTTTCCGCTTGTATTCGTCATAGTTTTTCTGCGATCCATCTGTCAGGTATCTCTTCCACATCTGTTTCTTATCTTTCACAATTCTTTGTATTTCTTCTGTCCACCAGGCTGTTCTTTTTCTCGGACCATTAGTTATTTTTGTAGCCCCACAGCTTTCCTTCGCTGCCCTTATTAAACTTTGTTTGTATTCTAGCCATCTCTCTTCTATCTGTTGATATCCTGTTCCCTTTCCTCTATGTATCCTCAGTTGTCTCTGGTATTCCTCTTTAACCTTTTCCTCTCTTAATCTGTAGCTTCTAATCTTTTCCTTGCTTATTCTCCTCTTATCCCCTCCTTGCTCTTCATAACCCATTTTCATATCCATTCTGACCATATAGTGGTCGCTACCTATTTCTGCACATCTCTTCACTTTTATGTCCTTTACCAGGTTCCGCATCCTCTTACTGACCAGGTAGTAATCTATAATTGAGCGTTCCGCTCTGCTCCTGACTTCCCTTGTGTATTTGTGCACATCTTTATGTTTAAATTTAGAATTTCCTATTATTAGATCATTTTCCATACTCAAGTTAATGATTCATGTCCCATTATCATTCAGTATATCTTTGTTTCTGTTGCCCCCAATATATCAACTTTCATTTTCCTCATCAAAATATACTTATTTATCATATTTAGGCTTTTCTCTGTATTCTCTGCTTTAATTTTCTCACACACTAGTTTCCTTGTAATTATTATACACTTTGAGAGGGTTGTATTCTGAAAGACAGGGTTTCGTCTCTATCTTTATTAACTCGCCGAACTCCTGTCATCGTCGTTTGAATGACACACGTCTCCAAACCGACTAAGCTGTAAGGTAACTTCTTGGAAGAAATGTGGGAGAAGAGCTTGTGTGAGGGATTTCAAGCGCTATTTACGTCTCAATGTAGTGTATTACGTTTTTCTTTCAAAACTTGATATGCTTCTTTGTATACTGCCTCATCTAAAATTATTAATTTGATTTCATTATTAATTAATTTAGAGGAACATTTATTTTTCATTGTCTCGTATTTATCCAATATTTTAACGACTAAATTAGTTGTAACAATCCCTGATAAGGAGATGAGCGGATATTTCATTTTTTCATGATGTAGTCCATTTATTTTCTTGTTTATTTATATCAATGGAACATTTTCTAATACTTTAAAGTGATTAATTGGATTTATAGGCTTGTATTCTGTAATTAAACTTTATTATTTGGGTCAAGCACACATATTTCGTTTATACGCTTATTTTTATTGTTTTAGAAGTTAGTTTATTATATTATTATAATTATATAGCATTTACGAAAGTCAAAAAACTATCATCGGTTTACAAAGTAAAAAATCGGTGAATTTCCAGATTTCTAAAATAATTTGTTTAAGTTTGTGAATTTCATTTTCCGGAAGAAATTTGAATGTAAAAAACACGTGACTAGTATACAGTATAATAATTTAGAAAATGACGCTATGTTGAATAGCCAATTGATATTCGATTTAGGGTTAACAATGAATACGCGTAACTTACCATTTGTGTTTGTTGGACAAGTACCTGAGCAAACGACCGCGTTTTATTCGGTTATGCAATGAATGTAAAAACAGTTTAATCTCAAATATTAAGTTCGGCGCCGGAAAGCGGTGAGTCGAATGTAGAAACTTTTGTAACGTGAAGCAATTGAATATATAACAAATAAAGTTAAAAATTAAGGATGAAGTAATAAAGTTACCTGATGGTGGAAATATAAGCTTAAAAAGGAAACGAAAAAATTCAAAACAATTCTAATGATGTAAAAGTTTACACAAAATATCGATGAATATACTGTAGATGTCTAACCGACCAGTAAGGAAAGAGATCGAAAATAAACAACAAAAACAAGTATGTAAATATAAATAGCACTGACCTGTCACAATAAAAAATGTTTGAAAGTAAGAAGAGTAGTAGCTACATCACAACATTACAATACTATAAAAGGAAAAAAGATCGAATATAAATAAATTAAAGTATAAATAACGAGAATAATCAAAATATAATAAATATTTTTTAGCAACGGTTGACAATAAATATAAAATATATTATTATTAAATGTATAAAGAAAGAAACACCACAAATTGCAGAAGATAAAGTAAGAGGAAAAGTAATCAAATACTCGATAATCTGTCGCATGCTAAGAAAAAGAAAATGGAGGGAAATGTACGTTTACTAGACCCTATCGAGATTACAAATTGTAATATGAATGATGAATGGAAAAATTTTGAGCAGAAATTTTCCTTTTACTTGATAGCGTCAGAATGATGCGAGTAATTCAAAAAAATGTGCACCTTTATAAAATAATTAATAATTGGAGATAATGGATTGGAAATACTTAACACATTCAAATTTGAGGACTCCAAAGAAAAATGTTAGTTTTGAGCGTTAAGTTTAATCAAATAATCTAATATAGAAGTCTGAATAAAGCACTGATGCATTTACCACATAACCGAGCTCGAAAGTGCAATGAAATCGTGTGAATGTGCATGTGAAGAGGAGGTGATAAGAGACAGAATAGTTTTAGGTTTTAAAAATAAGGGTGTACAGAAAAGGTTCTTGAGTAAATTAGATTTAAAGTGACATTTGCCATTGTATGAACTAGCAACCGATTAGAAAAGTGCATTGACGAGGCAATTATGAAGTTAATGCTGGGTCACGCTAAAAAATACAACTTTCAACGGACCAGCTGTCGATGTTCGTGAGCGATGGTGCAGCGAGCTGTGGCCAATGGAAAGTAAGTCTATGTGGAGAAAAAAAGTTATTGAGATTAGCTGATGGTTTACTATTTAATTGTCAGCTTACAAAATTAAACAACTGTATCTAACCCCTCAACGAGCTCTTAATTAACTTAGAGTTAACGTATATCTAAAGGTAAAATTTGACTAATGTATCATGATCTGATTACTAAAGAGGCCCATAATTAATTAAATTGAAGCTAACTAATTAATGAAGGTATATTTTTATCTAGATGGATTACGAACAAATAAATTAGAGTATCGAATACTTTAGAGTTATCAAATTTTTCATAAGTAATACTTAAATAGGGTATGGTATATCAACAATCTCTTTAATGAATTTACGGCTGCATCGCTGCCAATTGAATAATATATGTTGTATAACGAGTCGATAACTAGTTAAAGCAATTGATCCTACGAAATGTATGAATAAATATTTATATAAATACTTTCAGTTAACTAGTTTTCCCTTAAATTTAATCTAGGACTGAATTCGGGGTCTCGACGATCTTAAATGCTTTCGTAATTAGACTGAACGGTAGCACATAAACTAAACAGTTAATTCCACAGTCTTATAAATCAGATATAAGTAACAATAAACTATGTAAGTAATAATAATTATGAATGTTTTTTTACTTCCATTTCTCGATATATCAGGTCATGATGAGCACGGGATCTTCATACATACACTGACTCGGTCTGTTCGATAATTAATAATGTAGAAAAAAAAAACAAGAGAAGAATTAGGCCACTATATAATACAAAGTTTACAGATCACATACCTCACAGTTGGTTTAGAGGGCTAATTAACGAAATTAAGATCGTCCTTTTAGTAAAATGCCAATATTCATCCAACTTGAGCTTTTTAACCACGTGTCGACGTTTATCGACTTATCTGATCAATCCCATTAATCGATCAGCGTAGTATTTTCCAACAAATTCGTTGCTAAGTAGTAATTTAATTTTGATATACTTCAAAAGTTGAACTTTTAATGACGTAAACGAAGGTAGACTTCTTAATGGTTACAAGGTAATCGATAAAAGAGAACGATATCAGCAGGCCATTTTACGTTTAAGTTACTCCAGGTGTGACGTGTTCATGGAAAAAAAACACGGGGAAGAGCGAAATGCCGATTCATTACTATGGCAATTGATTGCAAAATAACCGGGAATCACTTTATATCAATATTATGACAATAATTATCCATATCTATCAACCAATATAAAACTAAAAGACTGAAGAGAGGTCTATAACTCGATAGTATTGATTATAAACTTAAACTGACAGATACGAGAGTGTGTTTTCTTCCATTATCACTCTTAGTGTCTTTATTTTGTGTTGCCTTAAACTTTGCCATTGGCATACGTATTTGAGAATACATGTGCTTCAGCATTATCAAGGATACTTCTAGGGGTTAATGCTGTGGCTCTTCCTAAGATCTTTTATACTGGAGCCTCCCTCTCTACTCTCCGAGTTAACTGACTTGTATATATATGCATCTTACCTATAAATCTATATTTTTCACTGTTGAAATCTATCCAGTATCTCTTCTTTTTAAGTGAATCGTAGTAATTATCGAGTGGAAATGAAATCCGATGTTTATTTCTACTACTTATACGAACATGCAAAGCAGATGGAAAAAGTGATTCCTATAAATAATTAGATAGTTCACATGACGAAGCTAAAGTTATTTTTCTATTGCAAAAATATATTGCTGAATTACTGCTTTGGCAGACACGCATCAGAAGCTAACTTAAAATTAGAAAATGTAACACTGATAATTATAGAACGTGATCAGTGATAAAATAAACCAAATGAGATAAGCTGTACGAAAAATGTTATTTTGTCTAAAAATAAAAATCTTATGTCAAATGTAAAAGAAAATGCAAAATATTGAAACGTACAACAAAGAAAAATTAAATCTCTCGATTAGATTGAAAAGGACGTAAAAGAAAGTTTTTATGTAATTAAAAAACAGTGCATTCAAAACCTCCCAAGACCAATTCCTTTAGAAACGATAAAACAGCCCTATCTATATTTTGCCGACGAACTACTTGGTCTGATCTGACACTTCCACATCCAATCGCTATAAAAATTTCAAGGCAATAACTGAATGCATTAATTAATTCTTTCTTTGAAGTGCACCTATTTGCATTAACGCATTACCATTTTTGCATGCAGTAAAGGAGCTGCGAGAAGGTAACACAATTTTTAAATCGTAGTAAGTTAGTCTAGTTGAGAAGTACTATTGATTTAGGTTATGAGAAGAACTTTCTACTTCTAATACTGAAAAAATGTGTAAATTGTATGTGTTATTTATTCACCGAAATTTAGAATAAGAGTTTGTAGGAAGGGGCGTTCCAGTAATTTTTCCAAAACATCTATAGGAAAAGAAGGGCTTTGGAAAATACCATATAATAAGTTTTTCATTAATCTAGTTTTTCGATCCATAAAGAAAATCACTCCTACAGTTTTTGAAATGCAATATACATTACAAGGTAATAGTCACAGTCTTTAACCCTTTGCACTCCAGCCTAGTAACTCACGGAGGATACCAATAACTCCAGCACTATATTAGTTACAAGTACACACCTGTGATGTAAAGAAAAATGGAGTCGTTGCAATAAAAGAAAACATTTTTTTCTTAGCTATTTTATTAAGAAACATATTCTAACTAAAACAACCGTGTCGCCGTAGCCGCGACAGTGGATATATGTATTGTTAGCATTTTAATGTCGCAAATACGGCGACAACGGAGTGCAAAGGGTTAATATTTCTTGCTTTAAAGATAATGTGTTTTAGGCCCATAATTGGTCTAGACCCAAAGCAAATGCATAGTTGATCAGAATATTTTTATTTTAATAATATTCATATTTTTAATTACAAATAATTTAGATTATATGCACATTTTTTTTATAAAATTCTTATTGGTATTTCAGCAGATTTTTGCCCAGCATATTTTACAATACCCTGGAAAACGTAAATTACTATGTTTCAAACCAACGTCTATGAATTTATAATTTTAAATCCATTATCGACTTACACAATGGTGTTTTTTTAAAGGCTTAATATTCAAATCACATTAACAGATTTATTTTTGTTTATCAAGCGTTTCCGTGCTATGCTCATTTGAACAAAAGATCTGTCAAGATCTATAGATTTTCAGAGGTTCCTGACTGACCCCCAACATATTGGTGGGACAGATAATAATTAAAAGAAACTATCTACTTTATCGTATTAAAATTTATACTTGAGAGGTCTGTCAGTTTTTATTTTGCTCCACGTGAGCATTTTTCGATTTATTTTTAATTTATTAAGTTTATTTCCTTCATTACTAATGTAAGAATTTATATAATGGAATATATTTCCAAACTAGACTCTAAATCGTCAATTATACTACTTGAATGTATACAAAAATTTGATAATCGAATAGTAACATGTCATCTACTTATATAAATTAAATGAATTTTACCTTGACAACAAATATATTACTTCAAATATTTACAATCTAGCTAATGTAACATAAAATAGATATTATAGTTTCAGAATTTGAAACTTAATTACTCATTTAATAAATTATTAGATATATAAAACTATCTACTTTATAAATAGTACCAGAATCTTCCAAATGTATCGATAATTTTATATATTAGTATCTCGAAGTTTAAATCTATATAAGATTTATTATAAACACATTTGTAATCTACTAATAATTGTATTTAAAAATACAAGTTTAATTACACTAAAATCAGAGGATATCTGAATCCTTCGTCGTTTAATGTATATCAATATTAGTTTCCATTATGCCCTATTCCTTTTAATTTTAATTCTAGTAAAATAAAATAAAAGTTTAATTCCACAAAAATAAGGGAATCTCTGAACTCTCCATCATTTTATCTGACCTTATATATCTGAAACTTTCAAAACTAATTTAAATGTTTTAATAAAAATAAAGGAAATTCAGATTTAAAGCCTTTAATATTTAACCTACATATATACATATACATACCTATGAAACACATTACTGACGAATCTACTTTTTATAAATTTTTAACTTATCGTAATGTGACATTATTATTTAATTATACATATCTAGCAACCTTAAGGTTCAAAATAAATCTGTCTCCGCACCCTTCTACCAAATCTTCGAAAGAGCGCGTTTTCGCGTTCAAGGGTATACTCCAGTAACGTCCAAATTTATATGAATCTTAAATTATTTTCAAAAACACTTACATTTTGACTGTTATTTCTTTTAAAAGTAAGAGATTTATTTTATATTGAAATTTTAATTAGTTGTGAATATTTTCTATTTATTTCGTTAGAATCGTGCTAATATCTTTATTACAGTTACGACACTAGTCAAGTCATAAATACTGGTACACAACTGAACGCACTCATTACGAATGCAACACTGGGCGCATCCATTTCGTATTGATTGCGATTTGACAGTTGACATTTATGCTTCATTGTGACGTTTTTGACATTAATTGTTTACAATTATGGAATGGGGCGACATCGAAAATCGTATTGTTGTAGTTAGCCTACTAAACTGCAACATGGAAAAAGGCGATATCTTTAGAACGTTGCGACCGCTTGGAATCACTCGCAATTTTGTGTATCGTGCTGTGAAATTGTTTGGGGATACTGGTGGAGTACGAGACCATCAAAAATCCGGCCATCCGCGCACTGTGAGAACTACGAAAGCGATCAAAGCCGTGAAGAAACGAATCGACCGAAAACCGGTGCGAAAACAGAAAATCTTGTCGCGGGATATGTAAATTCGCAAAAATCCATGTCTTGCATTATCAATGAAGATTTGGGACTCAGCGCGTACAAGCGACATACGGTACGCGAAGAACGCTCACAGACAAATTCTGTTTACTGACAAGAAAATATTCACAGGAGAAGAATCGTTCAATAAACAGAATGATCGTGTGTATGCTCGGTCATCCAGAGAAGCATCCCAACTCATCCTGAGGGTTCAAAGAGGCCATCATCCCGCGTCTGTAATGGTATGGTGGGAAGTGAGCTACGATGGCTTTACCAAGCTCCATTTTTGCGAGAAAGGCGTAAAAGCATCGGCCAAAGTATATCAATCGACCGTCTTGGAACCCATTGCGAAGCCTCTCAACCAATCAATATTCACCAATAAGCCATGGACTTTCCAGCAAGACTCTGCTCCAGCTCACAAAGCAAAAATGACTCAACTGTGGCTCAAAAAACGACTCAACTGTGGCTCAAAAACGACTCAACTGTGGCTCAAAAACACCGTTCCGGACATCATATCAACGGATGATTGGCTAGCTGGTAGTCCAGACCTCAACCCGTTGGATTACAAGTTGTGGTAAGTATTAGTGGGCATGGCTTGCTCTACTCGACACCCAAATATTGAGTCGTTGAAGCAAGCCCTTGTCCGTGCAGTGAACAATTTCCCCATGCATGAAGTGCGTCTCGCGATCGATGAGTAGTCACATCGTCTCAAGTCGTGCTGGAAGGCAAATGGAAGTCATTTGGAATAAGTTGTTCTAACATTTGTAGCCATTGAATAACCCAATAAAAACAAAAAAAATTTTTTTAATATGAATTCGTTTTTATTTGGCGTCGATTTTTCTGTGTACCAGTATTTATGACTTGACTAGGTATCTTACGTTATGACATAGAAATCATTTCTATTGATTCGATATATTGATAGCATAATTTGAAAAAAATATTCTGTATTATTTATCTAAATATAGACATATCGTGTGTTCCAGCTTCCGTCACTACATGTACATTATATATTACTGTATAATGTATAAGAGACACCTGAACCTTGAAAATGTTTAGTACATATATATTTACTCCCAGAGTTCGTTAAGATTTTTTGCTTGTGGATCACGAGTTATAAAAATGTATAGGCGTTTGAGTAAATCTCAGTTTTTAATTACGTTAACTTTGCCTATGAATTTTAATTTTACATGTCTTCCTATATTAGCATGACGAATAATATCCGAATTGAGAATTATACCATATGGTATGTGCACATGTATGCCATTCTCTCTCTCTCTCTTTCCCCTCCCTCACCCCGTTCTCCCGCTTCTCATTTCCTTTCAGCAGCTCTCCTTTCCTCTGTCTTACCAATCCTCCTCTCCCGCTATTTCCCCCTCTCTCTCACTTTTCCTCTTACTCAAACTCTATCTTCCTCTCCCCTATTCTTTTCCTTTCTCTCTCCCTCTTACTCTAACTCTATCTTCCTCTTCCCCACCCTTTCCCTTTCTCTCTCCCTTTTCCTCTTTGTCTTTCTGAAGCGCATTCGCACGCAACTTAATGAGTAGATGAGTGGGTTCGTATGTTAAAAAAGTTAACACGCTTTCTTCATCACAACTCTAGTACAGTAAGGTATCTGATGGATATTTAATTTACTAGACATTTGTAGTTCTTTAAGTACAACGTTTATTAAACAAAATCTACTTGCGTATTATTTCCACTAGAATGAAAATGATGGCATCAATCTTTTTTTTTTCGTTTCCAGACTAACCAATATTCTTTTCCAAATTTTTTCTAAATTATATTGAAAAGAAGGGTTTGTATCAACAAAAGTATATGAAAATCATTTTGATATATCACATTATATGATATATATATATATATATATATATATATATATATATATATGTCGCAAATACATGAATGAATTTTTTTTAAATAAAATTGTGAAAATTGTTCAAAATGGTCACCTCTCTCTTGTAAGTATAAGGATTTTTACAGAAAAGAAACAATATACTAATTGTTAAATTTCATAAAAAGAAACGTAAGACAGAGAAAGTAAATCAAAGCATGTGAACGAAAAGTGAAACGTTTCTGTTAGAGCATTATTGTTTAAAAACAATATAATAAAATAAATTCCATTCCGTTCCAAACCTATAATTTATAAGTTGTATACTACTGTTAAACACTTACTCAATAAATATTAAATGTTTAATATTCATTGTGGGGTGTGATAGAACATCTACAGCATGGTTAATGTTTCTACAGTCGTTTCTTTAAGACATGTCCGACAGTGAGAAAATGTTTTTATACAAAGAGAATAGTCGGTCGAAGGCTGGAGATGTAACATTTGCATAAAATAAAATGATGATATAAAGGGTACTACGAAAGTTTTGCAATATGACGCAACACTGAAGAGTAGGAAACTACTTACGTACGTGCATAACAGCCGCTGCGTCATGTCGATGAGCTCAGTTATTCATTAGCAGTGAGAGTGTAAAGTGCTTGCGATGGCATCGTGGTCACGAAATGTGATAAGGGCAGTTTTGCGTTATAATTTCGTACGTGGTTTAAACATAGACCAGTACTTCGAAGAAATGACCCTTGCACTAGGTGATATTTGTCCATATCGCGCAACGATATTCAGGTGGTATAGAGAATTTTAAAGGGGAAATTTAACTGTGGAAGATGCTGAGAGGCCGGGAAGGCTGCGAACGGCAGTTATGGAGGAAAATGTTACTACTGTGAGGAAAATGCTTGGCGAGGACAGGCGAGTGACCTACCAACAGATAGAAGGCCTAAATACATCAGCAATTCGTTCGATTCTACATGATCATTTGCACGTGAAGAAACTTTGTTCTCTCTGGGTGCTGCATCGACTGACTGAAGAGCAGATGACACGACGTGTGACTTGGTGCCGGGAGATGCTAAAAAAAGCTTAATAAGGGACAATCTCGGTATGTGAACAACATCGTGACAGGTGACGAGACCTGACTGTACTATTACGATGCGCCGACCAAAGCACAAAACAAAAGGAAAATGAGCTGTATTTTTCAAATCGAGTGGAATTGTGGAACGTGTCGTTTAGGACACACAGAAGACACTCACAACTAAGTGGTATACCGAACAGTGCCTGCCTAAAGTCATTGGATCTATGAAGAACCTGCGGTCAAAGTCAAGAATGGACATCTGGTTCCTCAATCATGTTCCAGCTCACTGCGCCAAAGTCTGCACCGAATACTTGACCAAGACAGGATTGAAACTTCTCGAGCACCCTCCCTACAGTCCAGATCTTGCTCCCTGCAACTTTGCACTGTTCCCGCGTGTGAAAATTGAAGCTAAAAAGGAGGAGGTTTTCCAGCGATGAGAACCTTCTGCGGGCTTGGGGCAACTAGTGTGTTTTATTCCCTAGTGGAACTTGGCAGAACTGATTTAAAGATTGGTTTCGGAGGATAGAGAGGTGTATTGAGTGTAGAGGAAATTACTTTGAAAAAATTAAATAAACAAAGCTGTATTGCAAAACTTTCCTAGTACCCTTTGTAGTTTTCGACATCGACTTGAACGTCTGGGTAATTTATTTGACTTACTTGAATTTAGCGTCAAATTGTAATACAAAGGATTTTATTTTTTCGGAATATTGGATATAATGAAAGGCTGCTTGTAGCCATTTACCAATTTGCGAAACAAAATTGTCAAGAGTTTTCCTGAAATTTACAAATACGCTTAAGTAATTTGTGAAATACTGCTTTCGTCTGCGTTATTAGTGTATTTGCATCTTGATTATTAGTGTATTTGCATCTTGATAACAGTTACGAATACTTTCCGCTACCAGATGTAAAGCATGTAGTATGCACGTAATGTTAAGACAGACTTTATCAGACCGCCTACACGAATCATGGAAAACCCAATATACTTAACAAACATTAAGACTTAAATAGCGGAAATCTGAAATGTTTGTTTTTAGCACTAATGATTTTATTACTTCGCCAGTAATGTATTCTAGTCTTTCTAGCTATTAGATACGGATATGATGGTTTACATAAATCCATGCTATGTAATATAATATTGAATGAATCTCTTATTCAAATATTGTTAATTGGAAATAAAGTGTTTAAACATTGTCGTTCGTGCCTTTTCATTATGGTTGAATTAAATGTTCAAATAATTAAAGCAGATTTAATGTATTTTTTTATCAAGCTTATTTATTATACATATGAACATTTTAACCTTAACAACTGTCAAATATATTAAAAATTTCTAAAATTTGCCCTTTCATCTTCTTTAAATCAATTAGTTCTACATATACAGATTATAATCCTTTTATTATTAATCCTGTCTTCGGAAATTTTTTTATACATCTGATATTTGTTTATAATAAAACTATATACGATTGCTTAAAATCTTCTACGTTTTTACTATTATTCTTACTAAATATGTCTAAAGTATAGTATTATAAATAATACAGTAATATATAATATACATGTAGTGACTGAGCTGAAACACACGGTATGTCTACTATATTCACATAAATATTATGGAATATTTTTTTCAAATGATGCTATCAATGTATCGAATCAATAGAAATGATTTTATACGTCATAACGTAATATATACGTAGTGTCGTAACTGTAATAAAAATGTTTGCACGATTCTATGGAAATAAATATTCACAACTAATTAAAGTTTCAATATAAAATAAAATCTCTTATTTTTAAAAGAAATAACAATAAAAATTTAAGTGTTTTTGAAATCAATTCAAGATTTATATAAATTTGGATGTTTCTGGAATACACCGTTGAGACCGAGACCGCGCTCTTTCGGAGATTTGATAGATTTGAACTCTAAGATTACTAGATATGTTTAATTAAATATATAGGCTAAGTATTAAATTCTAAAAATCAAGAAATTTCCTTTATTTTTATTAAAACATTTAAATTAATTTTGAAAGTTTCCGATACCAGGTCAGAAAAAACGATGGAGAATTTAGAGATTCCCTGATTTTTGTGTAATTAGACTTGTATTTTAAAATACAATTATCAGTAGATTACAAATGTGTTTATAATAAATCTTATATAGATTTAAACTTCAAGTAGTAATAATACATAAAACTATTGATACATTTGGAAGGTTCTGGTGCCCCTCATATAGTAGGTAATTTTATATATTTAATATAATAAATTTATTAAATGAGTAATTAAATTTCAAATTCTGAAACTATAATTTCCATTTTGTTATAATATTATTTAGATCGGAAATATTTGAAATAATATATTTGTTATTCAAGTTAAAATTCATTTAATTTGTATCAATGGATAATTTATTTTATTATTCGATTTTCAAATTTTTGTATATATTGAAATAGTATAATTGAACTCCATATCCTTTTTAAATACGATTTAGAGAGAGTTTATAAAAGTTTCTTTTTTAAATGAAAATCTTTTATCTTTTAGAGGATTTTATAGTAACATATTGTATTATTTTCTGATCTTATGTAACCCATATTACTTTATTTCAATCACAAAATTTATAAATCTTTTACTTTTCCTATTCCTAACCTAAAAAGTAAAATTTTTTACTTAACTTTTATAAAATTACACATACATTAATATTGTAACTAATCTCAATCAGTTGACTTGAGATGTTAGATGTGTGAACATATGTTAATATTGACCAAAGAGTAAATACCATTCTATGAATAAATGTTTTATATAGACTACTAGAAGACATTTTAAAGTGTGTAGTTAGACGTAGTACTCAAGTTTTTTTTATTTTTATAATATTTTTAATTAATTTTACTATGTTGTATATATATTGTGTGCGCGTGTGTGTGTGATTTTGTTATTTTATGTATGGAAGTTGATGTTCAATATTAACATCAACGTCGTAGTTTTATTTTGATTCAATATGGATGATCGATCGCTGATCACAATATTTCCACAGACGGAGGCATTAAGGATAAAAATAGTAATGTTAATGAAAACATAAAATTAATTGACAAATATGAAATAAGTACAAGTACATAATCCTTTGCTTCAGTTCTGAAAACAAACGCAAAGAGTAAAATACATTTCTTAGAACATACTATAATATTGGATGTGGTAAAAGATATTCAAAAGAACGCTATGTTATCGGTGTTAGTAAGCTAATACGCCCAAAAAACGTATTGATTGCTTCTATAATATCAAATAATACAGAATGTATTTACTTATCGTCAAAATGGATAGTTAACGTGTTCATTAATAAACATGGAAGAATAAGACTAGGAGAGTTATATTATCTAATGTCTTACTAAGCATTCTCCTTATTCACTGAAGAAACTATGCTTAAAAGTCGTTTCTTCTATTAGTTTTACAAATGAAGTACTTAACTTGCCTGTATATAGACGTGTCTTAAGTTTTCGTAGAGGTTCATATTGCTCTAGACATAAATGATACCATACTGGATTCAATCATAGTTCATTATGAAGCTAATTCATTCCGAATTATTGTAATAACATGCGAAATTAAATACATTATATGTAAGGAAGTGGAACACATTGCAAAATAAATGTCCTGAAAATAAGCAACATAATTTAAACGAAACAGTGTTACTGCTGAATATCATGAAATACCAAAGGTTGGCAAAATAAATAATGTTACATCTAAATGTCCTATCAGCTCCTATATCGCATAACAAAAAAATTTCGAAACCACGCTTAGAAGAGAAATTGAAAACCATTATCGCAGTAAATGACGTTTTAGAAGTCGATGTTAATAGGTAACTTACTGTAATATTAAGCAAAGACTAAACAATATATCAACAAGAATCATTGAAACATTAAATTTAAACGCGATTTTAGTATTTAAATTAATTCAATATATTAATTTAATATTTCCATTCACACTGTTAAATGTAATACCTTAAGATCACGAATAAAATGTTTTATTAAAAAATTAAGAACGCTTACTGCACTTCAACTGAAATGACTTCGAATTTAACATGTAGCAAGATTGTTCAATCGATATATCAGTCAGTCTAAGTTGATAAATTTTATGGTTATATATTTATCAAAACATTATCCTCATATTCCCAATACAAACGTTAAGAAGAAAATAGAATTTTGCATTCATAGCATTCCACAAGCAACAGACTCAGTTTTCACAGTGATGAGTCATGCATCTAAAAAAAGCTAACATCAATATGGTGGAGTAATGAGTATTCAGAAGTTATACATAAACGTAAACAAGTTTTTAGAAATTTTATTGCAAACTGCACTTTAGAAAATTATTTAAAACTTCAGGAAGTAGCCACATATTCCAAGAGATTCTTGAAACAAAAGAAAAGAACCAATAGGAAAATATTCTGTAAAAATTTAACTAAACATATTCCAAATTCTCAAGTTTGGAATACAATTCAAAAACTTTAATCAAACACTTGCCTGTCATATAAAACTCTCAGATAGTCACACAAAAACATTTTTACATAACTTGCCTCTCCTACAGACATCAAGATGAATAATTGTACAAACAACAAGCATTTTATTTTGGAGCCATTTAGTTTAAATTAAATGAGTATTATCATAAATGACATAATTGATACTCCCCCAGGTTTTGACGACATCTACATTAATAAAATATCTACCAAATAGTCGCAAAGAAAACTTATTTGCAGCCTTTAATTGCATGTGGATAAAAAATGAAAAAGTTGGTTCTTATCGGCTTATAGCACTTTTGTCCTGTATAAAAAATTTATGAGCATTGGAAAATAAAAATATATTACCAACTCATCGATTCGCCTTTAGAAAATTTAATGGTGCAACGGATGCTTTAACGGAACTCATTACAGTTGTACAAATATCTCTCGCGGGCAATGTGACAGTTGAAAGTATATCCTTAGACATTAAAAATGCTTATAATTACATTGACTTAAATATTTTAGATTAAAACAAGAAAAAACGACAAGATTGGTCCTAGATTACTGTCTGGGATTATTACAAGAATCTAGTCTAAGCTCGATATTATTCAATATGAATTTGATTCTAAAATCAACATTATATAATACGTAGACGACGTTTGTATATATGTGGATCACAAGAACGTAGAAGAACACAAAATATCTTTCTATCATAATAAGTAAATCAAAAAGTTGGTTATATAACAATGCACATAATATAAAGCTTGGTGATAATACGAGGGAGCGTTTTTATATTCGCGGAATGGGGGACAAGGGGTGGAAATAAAAAAACCAAATTCTTTTCTTTTTCAATATATTCACCTGCAAGACGGATACATTTTTCACATCTTTCAATTAATTTATTTATACCCTCATAAAAAAATGATTTCTCTTTATCTGCAAAATACGAAGAAACTGCCTCCTTGACTTCATCATCGGCAGTAAATTTTTTACCCCGCAGCTCTTTTTTCATTTTTGGAAACAGGTAATAATCACTCGGGGCCAGGTCTGGGCTGTAGGGTGGGTGATTCACAATTTCGAAGCCCACCTTATGCAGGGCAGCTAACGCAACGCGGCTCTTGTGGACGGGCGCGTTGTCGTGCAAAAGCAGAACACCTTTTGTCAATTTTCCCCGTCTTTTCTCTTTAATGGCTTCTTTTAGTCGCTCTAATATTGAAGCGTAATATTCTCCGGTTATAGAAACACCTTTATCTTTATAATCAATCAACAATATTCCTTCCGAGTCCCAAAATACCGTTGCCACGAGTTTCCCAGCTGATTGTGACACTTTAAATTTCTTGGGAGGTGCTGTGCCCTTTTTATGCCACTGCATGGAGTCTTGTTTGGACTCAGGTTCATAATGATGAACCCAAGTTTCGTCTCCAGTAACAATTCCACTCAATACACCATCCTTGTCTTCATTACAGAGGTCCAAAAATGCACGCGCACCCATCTTGCGCTGACCTTAGACATGCCGAGATGATCGTGTAGGATTTTAAAAATTGTTGTATCGGATACTCCAACCATTTCTGCGAGTTGTTTCTTCTTTAGTCGAGCATCTTCGAGTACAATTTGTTCAACTTTTTGGATAAGTGCTGGCGTGGTCACCTCAATGCTCCTGCCCGGCCTCGGGTCGTCTTCAAGGGATTCCCTTCCTTGTTTAAATAAACTATGCCACTTGTACACCATGGTTTTTCCTGGACAAGAGTCGCCGTAAACCAATGACATCTCATTCATTATGGTCGCGACTGATTTTGCTTGCCTGGTAAGGAACTTTATAACGGCACGATATTCGATTTTTTCCATATTTCACTTTTCACTCCTGATTATGTTACTTGGTTGACGATAGCTCAAAGACTAACTGTCTAATAACAATGAAACTTCGTATTTATACTAATCATGAGTCGCTGCACAGGCCACGCCACCAATGCGCCTACTCACCCCTCTACAACCCGCTCATTCCGCGAATATAAAAACGCTCCCTCGTATCTCCTGATTCTTGGCAATAAATTAAAATGAACGGAACATAAGCATGAGATGATGAGGTCCACACCCACCAATGCTTTGCAAATTGAAGTAGTCAAAATACATATTACAAATGAAAGTATCAAATATATCACTCATCTTAAAAAAGCTTGGAATAATATTTGGATTAGATTTAACCGTTTTTTATTGGCAAAAAAGGGATCCCCTATATTATGTGATGCATACCCAAATTCGATTTATGTTTTTGTAAAATATCTTATTCAAAAATAAATAATTTTGACTATATACAGCCAAGAATGTCATCTTATCTAAATATACTGAACAACACGAACATGATAAACAACTATGTATAACCATTTTAGCAAGCCTACTTATATGAATTTTATACATTAAACAATAGGTTTCAGAAATCAAGTTCCACATATCAACCTCGGCAAGACGCTTAGCAAAAGTTCTTACAAAAACAAGGTGTCCCAGTATGCTTACCTCCATCAAACATTTAGTAATAGACCCTTGCATAGCCTAGAGGGAAAAATATTTCGATTTGATCGTACAATAATAGTAAGGATTAAATTTGGTCACGGGCGGTATTCAGCACATGTACATACATTTGAAATTGTAGAGTCGCCATAATGTCAATGTGGAGAGGAAATTGCGGATCTTAATTATATCTCGTTGAACTATTTCATATACAAACAAATTGATACATATATGAATTAATGTTAGAAGGAGTACAAATACCTACAAGTGTAATCATCCTCGTGTATAGTAATAACAAACGTATATGCGACTCAGTTATGAAGTCACTTATTAAATTGAATATAATGATTTTAAAATCACATGTTATGATGTATAAATCCTAAATTTACCTGTGTGGACTATAGAGTGCATATATATTTTCACATTCCTATCTCCAGGATGTGAAATGTGCGGCTCCGTATTACACTCAGTATGTTTAATTTTAAAAGTTAAAAATATCCCATAGAAAGAAATAAGAAAAGAACTAATTTTAATTTTGTTTTTAGGCTTTAAATGTCTTTAAAATTTGAATTATTATGCTTAATTAATACAACACATACAACTATATTAAAGAAGTATATTTGTTATACAAAAATACTAAAAAATTATTATTTAATTAATAATATTTACTGATGAAAACATCAGTAAATATTATTTATATAATTTTTATGTACATAAATCATCGATTTTAGACTTCAAATATAGATTCCACTTATCATATTTTGCAGATACCGGTAAAATTAGGAATGTTTTCCGATCACGTGATCACTGTCGTATGAAATAAGATGTCGACAGGAAGTGAGGATGTCAAATTGAATACTATATTTATATTTCTGTCAGATACGATAATGTACCTGTATACCTAACCTGTAAACCTGTAAATAACAAATGTAAAAGCTGCCTACGTAGGTTCCCTAAGTGTAAACTTACAAGGATGATGAAATAATTATTATAAATTAACTGTTAGAACAATACAAATAACAACGGCAAAATACAAGGAAGATAACAATATCGGAACTGTAGAAACGACAAATTTTATAAGTCAAAAGTCGAAACACTATTTTATCTGTATTATACGTGACACGTATGTGCATAATATACATGCTCTGCATACGTCTGTTTCTACTTTTTCACGATTTCATGACAAGACGTAGCACGTAACTCTTATTAGCAAAACGTTTGCGCCCTTTCTTTCTTTATCACATATGACTACCGATGAATCAGATAAATGTCGGTATATGTTCGTATTTTGCAGCGTTATTGATACATCGGCAAACTTTGGTGGTTCCAACAATACTTACATTTTTAAGATTGAAATCTGTGGGGAATTACATCGTGTAGATATCGTCAAGCCCTGGCAATGTTGTTGCTTCTGCTATCGAGAAGAGAGAAATAGACAGCCTATCTAAGTTCAGAACATTTAGCAACACGATTATTAGTGTTGAGAAAGGTTTTAACTTTGCGTTAACAGTGAAACACATACCAGAGGAAAACGCCATCTGCAGAGTCAACTCCATAAAAGACGAACACAATGAGGCAGAAATATAAAATGCAGGTGCCATTATCAGAAAATTCAACCTATTCATCCAAGACCATCATAACAGAGATAAATAGCTAGCTCTGAAAAATGTATAGAAGGACGACATTATCATCGTTCTACCCACAGACACTGGAAATACCACCATTGTATTGGATAAGTCTGTTCATGACAGAAAAATAGTTGAACTTTTAGACGGCCTTTCGTGTAAACCGATAAATACACACCCGATAACATTTAGAAAAGATTACGAAAATCAAAATAAACACTTAATGAAGAAAGAAAGAAACAGATCGTACCTTGAGCAAAACTGTTCCCATGCTAGAAATTCTACGGATTCCGAAAATACACAAACTTAATGTACCGCTCCTCTCAATTATTTCTATAGAATCACCAACACAAGCTTCAGCAAGATACCTAGCACGAGAACTCCAAACATACGCCGAACAAATGGTATATTACGTGAAGAACGCGCACCGTTTCATCAAATTAATGAAGAACATACACAT
Source organism: Dermolepida albohirtum (assembly GCA_031893035.1). Classification (NCBI taxonomy): domain Eukaryota; kingdom Metazoa; phylum Arthropoda; class Insecta; order Coleoptera; family Scarabaeidae; genus Dermolepida; species Dermolepida albohirtum. Next base: position 77,492 of record JAVIWB010006037.1, read on the forward strand.
ACGAAGGGTACTAGGAAAGTTTTGTAATATGACGCAACAATGAATCGTAGGAAGCTGCATGTTGAGACATGTTCGTACATGCATTGTAGCCGTCGCGCCATGTCGATGGGCTCAGTTATTCATTAGCAGTGAGAGTGTAAACTGCTTGCGATGGCTTCGTAGTCACGAAATGAGATAAGGACAGTTTTGCGTTATAATTTCGTGCGTGATTTAAACATAGACCAGTGCTTCAAAGAAATGAAGGTGATGTTGGTCCACGTCGTACAACGATATTCAGGTGGTATAGAGAATTCCAAATGGGAAATCTAATTGTGAAGGATGTTGAGAGACCGGGAAGGCGACGAATGTCAGTTACGGAGGAAAACGTTACTTCTGTGAGGAAAATGCTTGGTGAGGACAGGAGAGTGACCTACCAATAGATAGAGGGTACTTCAGGCCTAAATGCACTAGCAATTCGTTCCATTCTGCATGATCATTTGCACGTGAAGAAACTTTGTTCGCTCTGGGTGCCGCATCGACTGACTAAAGAGCAGATGACACGACGTGTGACGTGGTGCCGGGAGATGCTAAAAAAGTTTAATAAGGGGTATGTGAACAATATCGTGACAGGTGACGAGACTTGGCTGTACTATTACGATGTGCCGACCAAAGCTCAAAACAAAGTTTGGGTCTTTGATGATGAGGACACCCGTAGTTATAGAAAATCCCGGTCTGTAAAGAAGAAAATGATAGCTGTATTTTTCAAGTCGAGTGGAATTGTGGAACGCGTCGTTTTGGGCACACAGAAGATAGTCACTGCTAAGTGGTATACTGAACAGTGCCTGCCTAAAGTCATTGGATCTATGAAGAAGCTGAGGCCAAAGCCAAGAATGGACACCTGGTTCCTCCATCACGCTAATGCTCCAGCTCACCGTGCCAAAGCCTACACTGAATATTTGACCACGACAGGATTGAAACTTCTAGAGCACCCTCCACAGTTCAGATCTTGCTCCCTGCGACTTTGCACTGTTCCCGCATATGAAAATGAAGCTAAAAGGAAGGATGTTTACCAGTGATGAGGACCTTCTGCAGGCTTGGGACAACGAGTGTGCTTTACTCGCTAGTGAAACTTGGCAGAACTAGTTTAAAAATTGGTTTCGGAGGATGGAGAGGTGTATTGAGTGTAGAGGAAATAACTTTGAAAAAATTAAATAAGCTGTATTGCAAAACTTTCCTAATACCCTTTGTACAACCAACAGATTTACTAGTTAGTTTCAACTTCTCGTTCTTATTTACGCAGTGCCGATCGCAGAGAGCATGTCCATATTAAAAAATAAAGGTTAAGTTCCAAAGTATTCAATTAATCTAAAAATCACATATTTCACATACAATAACGAAAAATAACAATAAATTGAAGGTGCATCGATGGGGTCTCCTCTACATCTAGCTTCGAAACAAAGTCATGGACAAACTTAAGCTTGTGGCAGCGCGTACATCAATGATACTTTCACGATTTGGACACAGAACAAAGAGAAACTTGAAAGCTTTCTACATCACCTAAATATAGAACATCCGAAAATTAAATTCACTAGCATACATTGTATATGAAAAACTTAACACACGTATAGATATTTAAGAACACAATCACATCATCATCATCTGGTACAACTAAACTTCGTTGTAGAAACGTAAGTTTTACCATTCGAACGACTAAACGACGAACAATACAAACAGAAAGAAAAAACGAATATTAGAAATGTCCTCCTTACAAGCGAGTATTCTCACAAAATCATAAATAACGCCAGAAACAGAAAAAGAAGAGTTCACGTTTAGAACCTTTCTTTCATATATAAAAGATACTACAGACAAAACTGGTCACACATATAAAGATAGCCAGCGAAACAAGTAACGTGAAAGACATAATTCAACTAGAAGTACGGGCCTATATTAGTGTCCTTGCTCTAAATGTGATCAATCCTACATGAAGCAGACGAATAGGCGAAATGATGTTAGAAGAGTAGAACACATAGAAACGCAGTCATCAAGAAAGAACTAACGTAAACATTCGCAGAACATGGACTCTTAACAGGGCATTCTATCGAATTAGACAACAGCAAGACTTTAACGAGGAGAGAAAACTTAGCGACAAAAATTATAACAAAAGTGACTGAAACACAAAAGAGATCTAAGAGCTACATATGCGATTATGTATTTTGTTATCCAGGATAACTGTGGGTAGTATGCATGTGTTTCAAGTAATGTTAGTATTAATCCATCAATGACATTACTGATTATCGAGAAGAGGCTGAGGGACGGTAGCTGGAGGGATCATTTTTCTATTATAGGGTTTGGAGAACATTAGTAACTTGACATGTTTCCATTGTTTTGGAAATGTGTATACGTAGTATTGTGTTTGTTATTGCTAGTATATTAACACAATCGTTTTGTGTGATAATACTTTACCATTAGTTGTATTGTTAACACCGCTTTACCCCAGTGTTTCATTGTTGTGTGGGTGTGCGTTTGTTTTATTATCTATTTTAGTTCTGTAGGTGTAAAAAAGTTTGTATGTTGAGTGGTCGGTTTCTTGAGTTAGCAGTTTACGTGTTTGTGTGTACTTGCCATGTGTTTTATCTATATTTGTCTAGTTCGGTATGCATTCTGTTTCTATTTGTTCTAATAGTATTTCCGTTTTGTGTTCTGCTGTAACGGCGATGTGTGTTGTCTGTGTTGTGTGAATTTGTATAGCGCGCCTTCTAATTTCTATGCTATGTTTATATTAGTATTGGCTGTGTGTTTACATTTATGTTGTGAATATTTTCCAATTTATGTAAGTTATGTTGTCTCTGTTTTTTTCTCTTCCGTTGTTCTATCGCAGGATTATTGATTTATGATTCTCTGAGCCCTATCTTCGTTTCTATCATTGAGTTTTCTGCTAAATTATTAGTGATAACAATTTCAAATTAATTCGGGAGGTGACCTTGCTGGTATGTTGACTCGTTCGTTTCTATATTGTTTACTCCTCTAACATCTTGCTATCTCAACAGCTATTTGACGTAATCTATATACTGCAGTCCCAAGCTGTGTGCTTTGAGTTGAGATGGTCGGTTATGATAATTTGTAGACTATTTCTGAAAATGATGTCAAATTGCGTTCGTGTTAGGCTTTGTTTTTGTTTTTGTTTGGTGATACATGTGCGTATGTTCTTCGTGTTCCTGTCGGCAGTAACGTTCTGCGTTACAACATAGAACGTTACTCTCGACTTCATCATCAGCAAAGGCAGAACACAAAAATAGAACATAAATACGAGTATATACACACTCGTAACACCAAACATTTCATACGCTAACATTACAAAATCAAAAACAACCAAACGCGAATGTAAAACAAATACACACCGCAACAGTAACCACAGGAACGAAACGGCCACGGCATTTCACAAAACCTGACATTTTTACCACACATAAATAAACTAATGAAAAAACGACACCTTATATCATTCACAATAATCGCGTGGACGCAGATAGACTAGAATAGGCATTCGTTTTTACATTATTTCATTAATTCTTTATGTTATTATTAGTAGTGACATTGTGACAAATTATAATTGTAATCTAATAGTACTAAAGAAATTATTAATAATTGATTATTTGTTTTTCGGAAACGTTTCGAAATGAAATTTTAGTGATGTTTGGATATGTGGACACCCATTTTGAAAAGAAATATATCTAAAATTGAAGCATATTTCTCAGAATATAACCACGTAAAACCTTTGAGAAGATACCTAAAATCAGTTGAAAACAATGTAAAAATTGACACGTATTCAAGGCAATCTTTTCTTCATGTTAAGTAGCAAAGATACTGATACTAGCCATGTGACCGTATTAAAGTGTTTCGAAAAAGGAAAACTATATGTATACATTTCAATACGTTTAGGAATTAACAGAGAACGAAACAAACCATCGAAACCAATTTTGTCGGCATAATATACAGAAATATCATATAATACACATGTTGTATCTTTAGAGAATATTCTTCTTCATGTAGAGTCTAAATGTTGTTAATGGAGATGTCAACCATCAAATTGCTAGATACCATACTACGCTGCCACAAAATCACTGAAAATGCGACAATCCCAATGTCCATAAAAGGTCAACGTTTAGACAGGTATAGTCAATGATCGTGTAGTAAAAATTTATCTTTTTATATAATCTTAAAATCTCGTCTTCCAATTCATATTAGCTGGTGATCCATCCTGTTAGAATTAGATGTCATTAGGCATATGTGGAACTTTTGTATTGAGATATAAAGCTGCTAATGCTAGAACAAGCTCATTTCTGAGAAGTTTTAAGCATTTTTATTCAGTAAGATTTATCTTTTTAGATAATCTTACGGAATAAAAATGCTTGGCGAGGACAGGCGAGTGACCTACCAATAGATAGAGGATACTTCGGGCCTAAATGCACCAGCAAGTCGTTCGATTCTGTATGATTATTTGCATGTGAAGAAACTTTGTTCTCTCTGGGTCTCGCATCGACTGACTGAAGAGCAGATGACACGATGTGTGACTTGGTGTCGGGAGATGCTAAAAAAGTTTAATAAGGGACAATCTCGGTATGTGAATAACATCGTAACAGGTGACGAGACTTGGCTATACTATTACGATGTGCCGAACAAAGCTCAAAACAAAATTTGGGTCTTTGATGATGAGGATACTCCCATAGTTGCCAGAAAATCCCGATCTGAAAGAAAATGATCACCACGAAAGGATTGAAACTTCTCGTGCACCCTCCCTATAGTCCAGATCTTGCACCTTGCGGTTTTCCAGTGATGAGGATCTTCTGCAGGCGTTGGACAACGAGTGTGCTTTACTCCCTAGTGAAATTTGGCAGAACTGGTTTAAAGATTGGTTTCGGAGAATGGAGAGGTGTATTGAGTATTGAGGAAATTACTTTGAAAAAAATAAATAAACAAAGCTGTATTGCAAAATTTTCCTAGTACCCTTTGTATTATTTGTAGAGGAGCGAAGTCAGATGACCATACATTTTTCCCAATTGCGTTTTATTTTATTTCTGATTTAGCCTTATTTTGTTCGTCATTATATGTATTTACTTGGTACTTTGAATAGTAATATTTTCTTAATTTTGTAACATTTGTGAATGTTTCTTTCTTACTACTTTCATATTTTATTATGGATATTTTTTTTTCGACAAAAGAAGTTTGTTATGAAACATTTTCTTGATCATAGCATCAAAGAAATTGTATGTCTATTTCGAATTAAATTTCAATGTACTATTGGTTTAGATCCGCTTAAGCACAATTCTTTTAATCTGTGCTGCTGTAGAAGAGCAACCAGTTATTTGGTTCTAAAGCAAAAAATTCCGTGAGAAAAATAACGTCGCAACTCTGGGCCCATCGTGACGACTCTATTCTGAAGGCCCGTCGGACCGATTCAGAGCGAGTAAGGAATACTTTTCGAAAAGGGCCATGTAGTGTTCAATCGTGTTCTCAAACCTTTTGCCGTTGTTAGGGCTGCGTTGAGTTGGTAGATAGGAATAAGCAGGATAATTTCGTAAAAATATTATTTTAATACAATCAAGATGATATTGGTGAGGCTCACAGTTGGTAGTTTGATTCCCTGTCTGATTGCATGCAAACGTTTGTTTGCTTGTATTTTGTCGAATATTTATTTTTGCAAGTAGTAGATTGATGTAAAATGGATATATTTTGCAAGTCACGGAGATTCAGAGTTTATGAGAGTTTGAACAATTTATTGAAGTAAATATGTATTTTTGTGAGGGCTTGTTTTGTTTGTTCATATGAAGAACTAGTCTTCGAAGGTACTTACATACGTGAAAATTGCAGTATCTTGAACGTTTAGTGCTAATTACACATCTGGTGGGAGTTTTGGCAAATCGTGGAGAAATACATTAAATAATGCAGAGTCCTTGGGAACTCGTTTTTTAAGAAAGATTCTATAATTTGAACTGAGGAGAGGAATGTGTTACATGGGAGGAATTCATATTGCTGTGATATATACAAATACTATAAACTATTAAATAAAAGTACGAGCGTTGACAAGAACATTTGCTCACAGCACAATAGTTAATTATAAGTCTCTTTTGCTTGGCTTCTTTTGTAAATTAATATTTTTATTAATAGTATTGAGCAGGGGTTTTTTGGAATCAACCAGTCCTAGCTTCCAATCATCGCAACGGTTAAACAAATAAAACGAGAAATTAAAATAATAATAATACAAAAAAACCACTGTTTCACTATAAAACAGTGAGAATATTAGAAGAAATACACGTGCACACGTGTATACGTGTTTTTTTGTGTGTGTTTACCCACACTACTGTCAAGTTTATGTAGATCGGAAATATTCATGGAAAAGTGAAGAATGCTTAAAGTCCCTTTATCATAGTTTTATTACAATGATATACTAATTATTGAAATCTCAATTATTCATTTAATAGTTTAATTTCTAGTATTTTACTTTAATAATTTGATATTCTATTATGAAACTACATTCTGCATAACATCATAGTTAGGTATTCTAGAAGCCGGTAAAATTTCTTATTTGCCGCAACGTTGTTTTGTGCTTACACCCTTGCCTATTACCTATAAGTTAAATCTCGTATTTGCAAACTATTGTGTATGACCTTATTAAATTAACAATATGTACTTACTTGACCTAGGTAGCTACTTCTTGTCAATATATATAGTTATATATGTCATATATATATATATTTATGATGTACATAAATGATTTTTTTTGTCATCAGTTATTGCTACTATGTGATACTAAACCCCTCAAGGGCACAAGGCGGATTTACCTTGCATATCCTTACTCCATTGAACCGGACTCTGATCGGGTAATATAAAATAGCAGAGCAAACCCGAAAAACAAAAAAAGCAGAAAACAATATGTGATAGGTTTTAAAGGTGGCGAATGAACAGATATGTATAAAACTACGAGGGTTAGCACCATAAAGCAAGTATATCAATGTTCGACGAAGGATCCGATCAGCTAAATGATACGGAATATCTAAGGCTGAAGCGCAAAAGCTGGTGAAACTGTGCCAAGATTACATAGAGGCTAAAATATCCGCCATCAAGACGAACTTCAACAGATATCTGCAAAAGAGCCAAGAGACTCCGAGGAGATATGAGGACAATAATAAATCTGAGATGGTCAATGTGGAATGGACTTTGTAGCCATCTCAAGTAATCTAATGTATTATTAAAACGAATTCAAGTTATCTTGTTTTATTTGTATAAACAAAGTTAGTTAAGGCATGTGAATTGTACATACTTATATAGTACCTAGTTATAAAGGCAATAATTAATTAATTTTATTTTAAAAAGGCGAATAAACTATATTATTACGTAATATTTTTTCTTCGCGCATATGTATACTAAATTTGGTTAATGGAAAGATTTCATCAAAATATAAATAATGTTGAAAACTTACTGGAAGACGTTGTTTTACAGAACGAAAGCTCTATCTCTTTTTAATATTAAATTAATAGCATGTAATGCATGCCATTCCATAACATAAAAGATCTAATCTTTTTTTCTCAGGTAATTAAACTAATTCAAAATTGATGTGAAAATTATAAAAACGAAAAAATATCGAAACGCTGAAAGAATGAATAGATCTCTTTTGGCTGTAGATGTTTTGCGTGAATGAAACTCCTAAGCGAGAGATCTTATAATGAAAATGCAGTGAATAGATGGATTGTACTTACCGCCGATGCACATACTGCCAGCCATATAATGGACACCACAAACCTAAAATTAAATCAAAATTATTATATATGATCGTGACTCTGCAGTAAAAGAACTAATAGTCTTTGTATAAAATGAAAAGTAAGTAGTGCTATAAGGTTTTACGTTTTTATTAAAATTCGCATAAAACATATTTCTTCCAGTTATTCTTGTTTTAATAGTTTCATTTCGCAAGAATTTTGCAGTTATAAAAGAGCTTATATTTTTTTATGATGGAAAATTTTAAGATAAAACTGTTGTAGTCGTATTTTATTCGTCATATTCACAAAAAAAATGTTAATTTTTGAAATTGTATTATTAAAAGTGTAGAATGCAATTTATAAAAATTATTACTCAGAAACAATAAAAACATTAATCGCTTTCGTAAATGTTAAGGAGTCAAATTATTGGTTACTTTATTGTGGGAGGAAATTATTGAAACTCCAGGAATATATTTCGAAGTGGGTCTTCCAGAGTAAAATCAAATGGGATAATAATTATTATTATTATTACATTCGATTTTACTATTGTACTATTATTATTAACATGTATTAGCTAACAGGTAAACACAAATATAAGATAATATTATATGATTTCTATATAAAAACTAATAATGAAACTATGCACAATAAAAAAAGAAATATAAAATGAGATTATATTCAAACTTGTTCCTTGTCATATTATGATATCGATCGGTTGCTAGAACGCTGTGAAGTAAAACATATCATGCGTAATTAATAACGAGAAAATTTATTATATCCAAGACGTCTGTATTTAAGACATTTAAAGACACAAATACAAACCTTTTAAATTAGTCAACTTCTTTTTAAATTAAGAGCATAGTTTTCAGAATTTTCTTTAGCAAAAGTTGTGCACTCTAAAATGTAAATGCATGGAGTGGTAAGTATTTTAAATTATTTGAAGGATTCTTAGTATTCAATTTTTTTATTAACGCCGGCCAACAATCGTATGCATTTATGCCGTATTGCCAATGTCCATAAATTATTACTCTGAACACCATATCGATAAATACTAAGCAAAGGATTTTATTTGAGATTTTAAAACTTTTTAATATTTTAGAAAACAGATATTATAGAAATTGATCTTGTGATACTAATATCGTCCATACTACTACCATTTTTGACTTATGTATATGAGTGTATAATCATGTTGTATTTGAGAGTTTATGCTATCAACGAAAGAAGTTATTTGAATGAATATTACTTAAAAACGTACCTGCATATACAGTTATTGTAAGTAAATTTGTTACTATGTTTTCGGCAATATTTGCAAAATAATCATTAAAATTGCGGAATTTAAGAAGTTTTATACTTTTGCAACTGAATCTTTGTCACTTACTGTGTTCAATACATAGGTTATTTCTATGCACAACGATATTTTTATTATATGCCGAAACTTTGAATATTTATTTGTTTCTAAAACTTCAAATTATCACGCAAAAGTTGTAAACGGTCCATAGATCAATTTATATTACCATGTACAATTATTATCATAAAACGGTATAAGATCTAAATCGCAATTGTTGCTCTATATTTTTAGGTTGAGTCACAGCGATATCAAACTAGAGACAGAGCTCTCATAGTACGCACTTCAAACAGCACATGAGTTTGTTTACATTTTCAACCAAAACCACGGTTTGTTGTAGTTTATGAGTAAGTGGAATCATCGGTCCATATTTCTTAAAGAATGAAGACGGCCGCAACGTAACTGTGAATGGTGTCCGTTATCGCGCCACGATAGCGGACTATTTGTTGTCTGAAATTGATACCCGTGATCTCGACGACATTTGGTTCAAACAAGAGGGCGCTACTTGCCACACAGTCCGCGAAAGCATGGCTTTATTGTGAGAACAATTTGGTGAACATTTAATTTCATGTAATGAATTTGTGCAATGGCCGCTTAGATCATGTGATATCACACCTTTAGAATTTTTCTTTTGGGGTTACGTAAAATCCAAAGTCCACATAGACAAGCCATCTACGATTGAACAATTGGAGACCAACATTACTCGCGTTATATGCCAAATACCTCTTGAAATGCTTGAACGCGTCATCGAAAATTGGAACTTCAGAATGGACCATGTTAGGCGCACTTACAGCCAACATTTGAAGGAAATAATTAAAAAAAATAAATGTCAAGAATGGTTCTTTTGTATGATAATAAAGAATGCTAGATAAAATTGAAGTTTTCATTTTGAAAAAAGTACCTTTAAATGAATCATCCCTTATTAACTTCACCCTGCAAAATAGGGAAGAATTCTAGACGCGAGGCATACTGTTTTCTGTAAAATATTTAATTTTGTTAACGTAATTTTAACTCCAAGATTTAATATTTTAAGGAAAAGTTTCGGCGACATACCTTTTAATTTTTTTAAGTTAATGCTAGTTTAGAATGCTTGATAAAGTGACGATGAACTTATTAAATTTGTATTAGTAATAACCAAAATTTTTCTAATTAAAAAGCCTATGGCAATGTGACGATTTGGTGCTTTCTATGTCAAGCATTATATCAATAGATCGAATACAATATCAATATTACTATTAATATAAAATTTAGATTTAAACAATTACCAGGTCGGCTGAAAAGTCCCCGGTCTGACACATATATGGCGTTACTGTTATTAAATCCATATGTTTTTTTAGATAGTACTAACCTTCAAACGAAACGTGTCAAAATTTGACAGCAATCCGACCATTAGTTACTGAGATATTGCGTTAAGAGTGAAGCTACTTTTGTTATTTAAAAAAATGGAAAAAAATGAATTTCGTGTGCTGATAAAGTACTGCTTTTTGAAGGGAAAAAATACCGTTGAAGCAAAAGCATGGCTTGATGAGGAGTTTCCGGACTCTGCGCCAGGAAAATCAACCATAATTGATTGGTATGCTAAGTTTAAACGTGGTGAAATGAGCACCGAAGACGGCGAACGCAGTGGACGACCAAAAGAGGCTGTCACCGACGAAAACATCAAAAAAGTTCGCAAAATCATTTTAAATGACCGTAAAGTAAAGTTGATCGAGATAGCTGACATCCTAAAGATATCAAAGGAACGTGTTGGACACATCGTGCATGAATATTTGGGCATGCGCAAGCTCTGTGCAAAATGGGTGCCGCGCGAGCTCACATTCGATCAAAAACAACAACGAGTTGATGATTCTGAGCTGTGTTTGAAGCTGTTAAATCGTAATAAAACCAAGTTTTTGCGTCGATATGTGACAATGGATGAAACATGGATTCATCACTACACTCCAGAGTCCAATCGACAGTCAGCCCAGTGGACTGCACGCCATGAACCGGCTCCAAAGCGTGTAAAGACGCAACAGTCAGCTGGAAAAGTTATGGTGTCAGTTTTTTGGGATGCGCATGGAATAATTTTCATAGATTATCTTAAAAAGGGCCAGTCCATCAACAGTGACTATTATACAGCGTTATTGGACCGTTTGAAGAACGAAATCGCAAAAAAACGGCCCCATATGAAGAAGAAGAAAGTGCTGTTTCACCAAGACAATGCACCGTGTCACAAATCAATGAAAACAATGGCCAAATTAAGTGAAGTGGGTTTCGAATTACTTCCCCATCCACCGTACTCTCCAGATGTGGCCCCCAGCGACTATTTCCTGTTTGCAGACCTCAAGAGAATGCTCGCCGGGAAGAAATTTAGCAGGGATGAGGAGGTGATCGCCGAAACTAAGGCCTATTTCGAGGCTAAAGACAATTCGTACTACAAAAATGGTATCGAAAAGTTGGAAGAACGCTATAATCGGTGTATCGCCCTCGAAGGCAACTATGTTGAATAATAAAATCGAATTTTGTCAAAAAACTGTGTTTTACTATGGTAAACCGGGGACTTTTCAGTTCGACTGTTAGTTCATTACATTTACACAAAAACATGTAGCTATATACATACGTTTTTTACGAAAACGTATTATAGTATTCGAAATTATATTTAGTTATTAATGAATATAATTGTTATAGAATATTTTGTATATAAAAATATATGAAATACTTATGCGAATAATTCTTTTCTTTGATTTTGTTTATTCCTTACATATAAGGAAAAAATTCGTATATTACGCGTATTACTACATATATCAACTCGAATATAAATTTTCGGAAAAGGCGTTTTTGTAATATTATATTATGAATTGTAGACATGCTCCAATTGCCAATGTTTTACTTATGTGGTGTAAAGATCGTAAGCATGAACCCGTCAGATATATGTTATTTTTATGTATATAGTAAACCTTTCTGTGGTTATATTATACAAAGGGTACTAGGAAAGTTTTACAATACAGCTTTGTTTATTTAATTTTTTCAAAGTAACATCCTCTACACTCAATACACGTATCCATCCTTCGAAACCAATCTTTAAATCAGTTCTGGCAAGTTTCACTAGGGAGTAAAGCACACTCGTTGTCCCAAGCCCGCAGAAGGTCCTCATCCCTGGGAAACTGCCTCCCTTTTAGCTTCATTTTCACATGCGGGAACAGTGCAAAGTCGCAGGGAGCAAAATCTGGACTGTGGGGAGGGTGTTCGAGAAGAGTCAATCCTGTCGTGGTCAAATATTCGGTGCAGACTTTGGCGCGGTGAGCTGGAGTATTATCGTGATGGAGGAACCAGGTGTTCATTCTTGACTTTGGCTTTGGCCGCAGGTTCTTCATAGATCCAATGACTGACTCCAATCGACTTCCACTCGATTTGAAAAATACAGCTATCATTTTCTTCTTTACAGATCGGGATTTTCTGACAACTACGGATGTGTCCTCATCATCAAAGACCCAAACTTTGTTTTGAGCTTTGGTCGGCACATCGTAATAGTACAGCCAAGTCTCGTCACCTGCCAGGGGTCTTCACGTGCAAATGATCATGCAGAATCGAACGAATTGCTGTTGTAGGTCAGGTGAGTGACCTACAACAGCCAAGCATTTTCCTCACAGTAGTAACGTTTTCCTCCGTAACTAACGTTTTAAAATGGAATAAAAGCGTTTATCTAGAAATGAGCTGGAATATGAATTGTAAGTTCGAGGTATTATTAAGCCATTTTCAATGCTACACGCTTGCAATGACTAATTAAGTTCTCGAAAAGTCATTCTCATAAGCTCACATGCCCATTTTCGCCGCGCAGAAGGTGGAGAAAAAAAAATCGCATATATTACAATACTTCCGGAACTTTGTTAGATTGTCGCAATTATCAAGTTTCAAGAAGTTGTCTACTGTAGGTGCAATCACTTTTGGACGTATTAATCGTATAGTTGCGCGTTCTAATGATGAGATTCAGGGGCGTTCACAATTCTATATCTTCAGATGATGAAGAAATTAATGTACTTCCGTCTGAAAATTTTAAACGTACAGTCGCGAAGTCCGTACAGATGTCTTCTTGGGGTATTAAATTTACTGATAATTTTTAGCTCTTTTCTAGAACGCGTAGAAGAATTGAAAAGAATGACGAAATTTTATACATACACAGAGTGGTCAGAAATTCACAGATAATCGTCGGGAAGGGCGATTTTATAATTAATTATGAGTCGACAATCCTAATACCGAAACATTGTATTATCATTAGTTAAGCCAGACGAATTGCTTAAAAGAAGTGTAGATTTGACATATGGTATAAAGCCATCAATAAATCAGTAGCAATGATAGAATAATATATATATATATATATATATATATATATATATATATATATATATATATATATACATACATATATAAAGAATGTGATAATGAAAGAAATGCAATTAGTCATTACAAAAATGATTAATTACTATTTAATTCATCAAGTAGAAGTTGAGATATTTAGAAAATAACAAACAACTATCTTGATAGGTATGTACACTAATAATTTATTACGGGATAGGGATAACCTAAAACGATTGTTGAAGAAATTCAATAAAATTTTTACCATCAGAACACATTACAACGCCCAAACATAAGAAGAGATTATGTACTGTATCTAAAAATTCTAATACGTTTACTTTTTTCACACTACCTGCGAAATGGTGTTATGTAGTACCTTTTTGTCACATCACAACTTTGTTTTTGGAGTGTGAATGTTTTCCATCTTATTTTAAACGTGCAACTGTCATTCCTTTGTATAATAAAGGAAATGTTAATGATATATATATATATATATATATATATATATATATATATATATATATACATACATATATATATACATACATATATAAAGAATGTGATAATGAAAGAAATGCATTTAGTCATAACAAAAATGATGAATTACTATTTAATTCATCAAGTAGAAGTTGAGATATTTAGAAAATAACAAACAACTATCTTGATAGGTATGTACACTAATAATTTATTACGGGATAGGGATAACCTAAAACGATTGTTGAAGAAATTCAATAAAATTTTTACCATCAGAGCACATTACAACGCCCAAACATAAGAAGAGATTATGTACTGTATCTAAAAATTCTAATACGTTTACTTTTTTCACACTACCTGCGAAATGGTGTTATGTAGTACCTTTTTGTCACATCACAACTTTGTTTTTGGAGTGTGAATGTTTTCCATCTTATTTTAAACGTGCAACTGTCATTCCTTTGTATAATAAAGGAAATGTTAATGATTTAAATAATTATAGACCCACGAATTTGTTAATAGGTTTTTCTAAGCTGTTTGAAAAAGTGGTTTATGTCTGCCTGTATAAATTTCTTATCAAAAGCCTGTTTTTCTTACCTGATAAATATCCTAAGTATCTTCTAGGGCTAGTAACTCGTAGTGTTAGGGGGGGTCTATATGAAAGGATATTAAAGGGTGCCAAAGGATTGAGTTCCATTAGAAGCTACTTGCCAATATTGAACCACTTGGATTATACAAACATCAACTAATTGAATTTTTTTTAAATTTATAGAAAATAAAAAAAAATAAATGCAATATTCAAAATGCTAATGTAACAAATAACAATCCAATAGTTGAAATATTATGTAAATTTAGAGAACCCACAGTATTAAAAAACATAATATCGATTTAGTGAACATACAGTACTAAATAACATAATAAGAATCTATTGAACACACAATATTAAATAATATAGCGTGTTTCAAAATGAATATACGTATTACTAAATATTATTTTATCCACACTATCGATCGCTGAGCCTCGGCTCGGCTATTGGAGAAACGAATACATAGTCTAGTTTATTTAATAGACGCCAGATATCAGTTGCCTTCTGTTTTTCTTAGTAATCGTCATGTTTTGTGTTCTCGAGTTTGCGAAGTGAAATTTTATGATTACAGTGCAAAGACGTTTCAGGTTGAGCTACCAAATTGATTCTCCAAATGGGTGGAACATTCGTAGATAGTATCGACAGTTTGTAGATACAGGATGTGTATGTAAAGGAAAGAGTCCTGGCTTGTGTTTCTGAAGAAAATGTTGCACGAATTCAAACTGCTTTCCAACGAAATCCTTCGAAATCAACTCCTCGTATCAGTCGGTAGTTACAACTTCGTGTTCAGTGATGAAGCGACTTTCCATGTTAGTAGTCTGGTAAATGAACACAATGTTCGAGTTTGGGGCCTTCAGAACCCACATGCAGCCATTGAACATGTACGAGATTCGCCTAAAATGTTTTGTGCGATATCCCGATCATCTGTTTACGGCCCATTCTTTTTTGATGGAAACACGGTTAACGGTCAGCAGTATCTCGCTATGTTACAAAACTGATTGTTTCCGAGGCTGCACGAAGACAACTTCATTTTTTAACAAGACGAGGCACCCCCCTCACTGGAGTTGCCAAGTGCGTGAATATCTGAATGAAACTCTACCGAACCGTTGGATTGGTCGTCAAGGAACTGGCGACTTAGCATGTCTCAGCTAGGCTCTACGGTCACCGGATTTGAAACCCTGTGAGTTCTTCCTGTGGGGCTTGTTAAAGACAATGTTTATGTACCACCACTCCCACAGAACCTGGAAGAGTTGAAGAACCGGATCCGTACTGGCATAACATTTCTGACGAAGTACATGCTTGCCCGAATATGGGAGTAATTTGAGTATCGATGTGATATTGTTCGAGTCGCTGATGGCGGACATGTTAAACGTCTGTAATCTGAACTTGAGAGGTTCGTAAATATGTGTGTAAAGTTTCATATTCGTATGTCTTAAAGTTTAATAAATATATGCATTCGAAATATTTATATTCTTTTTGAAACAGCCTGTATAATAATACGCTACTAAATAACTAGATTAATGGCTGTCTATTAATCAAGACAACAAGAACTAACAAGTAGACAAGTATTTGCTACATAAAGAATTAACCATTAGAAATCATTTTCTAAAATATACGTACATATATCCAGTTCATATTAAATAATTGCAATAATAATCAAATCAAACTTCCTTACTTAAAAATTTAACACCTGTATAAGAATTAAATACAAAATTTACAGTCTGTATACTAGTGAAAATCAATACAAAAACTGATTGTATAATGCGTATTAAAAAAAAAACTTCCATATAACTAAGTTCTTGGCGTTAATAAGGATAAAAAATGTACTGATCGTATTCTATAAAATTATTAGATATAAAACTATATAACATTAAATTACTGAGGTTAAAATTATGTTAACGGCTTTCATTCATCAGTTCCCTGATTCCTGACGAGTTCATAGGGATAAAATAGTATGATCCTACCTTAATTAATAATGATGAAAGATTCGATTCCTGCTCTCCGGTAACGCTGCGAATTCAAATCCCTTACTTACGCAACCTTTCTTAGGTTCGTATACAATTCAATCAAAAGAAAGAAACACCGGAAATAAGGATTCCAAAAAATCAATGAAAGAATCACAAAAATTAAGATATTTAAATATTCGTAATTCATACCTCTATTTCATGTAGAGAGCCAGGCACAAAAAAAATAATTCCTTCCTTGGTTCAAGATGGTTAAATAGTTTAAAATCAAAATGAAAGAACGGAACCACATTTTCGGGTTATACACATATATCTATCTTTCAACATCATAATATAATTCGAAAAAATTTTAAATTAACATTATTAATCCAATTACTGTTGTGTAGTAATATTGTATATATATTAATATAAATATAGTAATAAGAAGGAAGAAGACACATTCTCTATCTTCAGTTAAGCTTTATACTATGACGTAGGAGGAAGGGGAAAAAGAAAATAGTAACAAATTACGGGGTCATTACAAAACAACTATTTTTAAAAAAATGCATCAAAATAACCGTGAAACCAAATACTAAACAGTTATAAAATTAAAAATTAATTAAATACTGTAACTAAAAGAAGATACAGTCCTTCTTAGAATAATAACTAGGATAAGATAAGGAACTCAACCGTGTTGGTATAATCACAAGGGGGTAATACTATAAAAAAATGAGTTTAACATGGATCCAAAACACAATTGAAAAAAAAATTAAAATAATTATAAAATATGGGGTATTTCATTTAAAATATATCCATCTATCATATTTGAAAAATTTTATTAAAATTTAAGTGGCCGTGTCAAAGATATTCTAATGGATCCGTATATTTAAGATGTCTATATATACATACATACATATATATATATATATATATATATATATTTCTGTCGTTATTGAATAAAAGGGTGCTAAACCTTATTATTACTGAACTCTTAAAAGTAGAGTTCTACTGAATTTTTCAAAAATATACAGTCTTTCATTTAAAATGAAAAAGTTGACATCATTTCCGGCTAAACCGGATATCTGATTGAAATACTAATATGCTCATCGAATCTGTTGTTTGCATTTGCTTAATTATGGAAAATTTTATTAAAATATATACCGTGCATTCATTTTACCTCCCTACGAAAACTGTACCACATTATATTCGGGTCTAGCTGCCGAATACCGATCAGAATGTAAAGTGGTGGGGCGCGAGTAATTTGAATCACGACTATAACTGACTACTGATTGTACTAGCTGCAGCCCCACCACTAATTTGACTGTAGGCGTATCGATATCGTATTAACGGTCATTCGTGGTTTGCATTTGAGAGAGTGTGTTACGGTAAGACCTTTAAATTTAAATATTTTTTTAATTATATTACTTTGATAATGTATACATTGGAAGAAAAAATTCAAAGGTAATTCTTTACGGCGTATCCACTTCATTGAGACTATCGTGTTTACCGATGAATCCACGTTTCCGTTGTACGGTAAACACAATTCGTCGAATCTTCGATATTGATCTATTGAAAACGAGTATCGAAAATTGAATACGGGGACACAGTATTCTGAAAAATTGAATGTTTGGGCTAGTATTTATTGGTCCATTCTTTATCGAAGGAAATTTAAATGGGGGAATATATTTGAATCTTCTTCGAAACGACATTGTCCCTGCTTTGAGAACTATTAATCCTAATTTAGAGAACGTATGGTTCCAGCATGATGGTTGCCCGGCCCATGGAACTAGAATTGTGAATGAATATTTAAATAATATATTCCCCCAAAGAGTTATATCTAATAGTGGTACAATTCGCTGGCCACCAAGGTCAACAGACTTAGCCCCAAATGACTTTTTTTATGGGGTTACATAAAATCAAAGTTATACGGGCATCAAGACGAAAGGACTAATAATTTGGAAGAATTACGGGCTAGTATCGAACACCAATTCCAAATTATTAATCCTCTTGTACTGGCCAATGTTCGAAATGAATTTTATAATAGATTGGGGTACTGTTTAGCGCAAGCAGGAGGGACATTTGAGAATTTAATTAATTGAATTTATTTTCTGTATTTAAAAAGTATTTTATAAGTTTTGGCAAGTTATATTTATTTTCTGTTTAAAGAGTATTTTTTAAATTCCGACAAGTTATTTTATTTTTTAGCTTCTTCAAGAATTTTTTTTTATTTTTAAACGTTTTATTAGAAAACGTCTTTTAGTTCAACGCGAAACTTGTTGTAAAAATATCTAATTGTACAGTTAAAAGTAATTATAATTTATTAATTTTTGGACGTAAACAATTTGGACAGTCAGTGATAGACCTTCCGCCAAGTACCACGAACAACTACTTAATCTGTAGTCAGTCGTTGTTGTGATTCGACTGACTCGCGCCCCACCACTTTACATTCTGATCGGGATTCGGTATCTAGACCCGAATATATTATAATATAGTGTTTGTAACATTTTAATATGAAAGCACGGTATAGAAGATTCCATAGCAATTCTATATATCTTAACAATATATGCTTCTAATACAAGAACAGTTACTACGCTCATATTCTATTGCCATTGGATGCCCCATCATGGTGATGGAGTATAATAAAAAAAATTAAACTTTTAACCTACATATACATGGATAACATAATCATCTGTATACCTAGTGATAAAATAAATTATTTCTTTCAAAAATTTAGTAATTTATATTTAACGTACGATGAACAAGGCAAACTATACATAAATTGGTGTGACAAACCTATCTCAGCATACAGACATCTAAACATTCGTTCCAACGTATCCACAATATATAAAAATAACAATCATAATTTAACAGATCTGGCAATAAAACTTAAAAAAAAAGGATCCATAAAATTTATAACACAACTACTAATGATAAAAGCAAAGACAACCAAACATGTATTCCTTATATCCCACACTCAGCAGAGAAAAAGTCGAACATTAAAACTATATATGTATCCACTACTTAAAAATTTAACATCACTACAAAATGTTTGTTTTCTAAACAAAAACCAGCTATCGAAAAAAATAAATGTATATAAAATGCAAGAACTGCGATTGCTTCTATTATGATAATACTGAAATAAATGGGACAAAACGCAACACTAAAAAAAGAGATTAGATAAATAATCGATCTAAAAAAGAACAAAATTCCATAAACAATAGAAATGACATAAACATTTTAGTAACATATTGCACAATCTAATCAAATAAATAGCGATTTGCATCTTAATTTTACACGTACTACTAATAAATATATTTTTATCCGTATGTACATATGTACATGTGTCAATTCTAGTTTCCCGCTTATGCAATATATGTCAGTAAAAGTGATATACGAGTATATACATATATGTATATGTTCGAACGAAGGTTCTCGCGGTTGTAAGTATGAGTAATATTAGATTCTGGGGCTCTCCGTGATGTTGAACAGAAGTTCTCGAGACGCCGAGACTTCTGTCCAACATCGCGGAGTGCCCGAGAATCTAATATTACTCATATATTGGGTCTGGGAAAAAGTTCGTGGCGTTTTTCCCGATAGATGGCATTGGTTGCCGATAACTAAAGAACAACAAGTCACAGCGACACCACCGACGGCTCGTTTTTTAGATGACCTTCCGAACGTTAGTTTGAGCGTAGAAACATTGTAATCGGTGCAGTGGTTGGAAAGTTATTCGCACTTGAAAATGGAGAAGAATAATGAGAAATTTCGCTATATTCTGCAATATTATTATGATAAGGGGAAGAACGCTGCGCAGGCTTGTGATAAAATTTGTGCTGTGTACGGTGAAGGTACTTTATCGAAATCTGTTGCGCGGAAATGGTTCGCTCGCTTTCGTTATGGAAATTTCAATGTGAAAGATGAGTCACGCCCCGGTCGTCCAATCACTGAAAAATCTGATGAAATTCTTGAAAAAGTCCAACAAGATAAGCATATCAGCAGTGTCGATATTAGCATGGAGCTAGGCATTGACCACAAAACTGTTTTGAACCATTTACACAAAGCTGGTTACAAAAAAAAGCTTGATGTATGGGTTCCTCATGAGTTGAGCGTGAAAAACATGATGGACCGAATTAACATCTGCGATGCGCTGCTGAAACGGAATGAAATCGAGCCGTTTCTGAAACGTTTAATAACCGGAGATGAAAAATGGATTACGTACGATAATCGGAAGCGTAAAAGATCGTGGATAAAGGATGGTGAGCCGTCACAAGCGTTCGCTAAGCCAACATTGACGCCAAAAAAAGTGATGCTGTGTGTATGGTGGGACTGGAGGGGAATCGTCCACTACGAGCTACTTCCAACTGGTCAGACGATTGATTCTCAACTCTACTGTGCACAACTAGAGAGATTACGCCAGGCGATTGAAAGAAAACGGCCCGAATTGATTAATAGGAAAGGTGTTGTCTTCCATCATGACAACGCCCGACCACACACTTCTTTGATGACCCGTCAAAAATTGAGAGAGTTTGGTTGGGAAGTTTTGATGCACCCACCTTACAGTCCGGATATAGCACCCTCTGACTATCATCTGTTTCGATCTCTGCAGAACTCTCTCAATGGAATTAAGTTGGTTTCAAAAGAAGCCTGTGAAAACTACTTCATTCAGTTTTTGACCAGAAACCACAGAAGTTTTTCACCGATGGGATCATGGATCTACCAAAAAAATGGCGAAACATTGTCGATAATAATGGAGCATATTCGGTTTAAATGAATTCGTCCACGCGCCATGCGGGGACCAGTTGAATTTTACTGAAAAAACGCCACGAACTTTTTCCCAGACCCAATATATACATATATATATATATATACAGACTTGTTCATTCTAGAATTAGATATGCGCTGTCCATAAGTGGAAAGAGTGCAGTTAGGTTAAAGCGCGCGAGAAAGGAGGATAGAATATCTCTCACTGGCAGTTTCGTTTTCTCCCACTTTTGTATTGCAAACAACTTCCCCTACTTTCTCGCGTGCATTGACAATACGTACCTACATTTTTGAATTGTATAAATTATTTGATGCATTTTATTTTAATCTTTTAATAAAATGCAACATGGCTATTTTCTTGAAATGTTTTGCCGTTTGCCGTGAAACTAATAAAATATTCTTGAAATAAACGCGAGAAAGTAGGGGAAGTTGTTTGCAATACAAAAGTGGGAGAAAACGAAACTGCCAGTGAGAGATATTCTATCCTCCTTTCTCGCGCGCTTTAACCTAACTGCACTCTTTCCACTTATGGACAGCGCATATCTAATTCTAGAATGAACAAGTCTGTATATATGTGTGTGTGTGTAAAATTTAAAAGTCAAAATTTAAGATCACAGAACCTAATAATGCAGACCAACGATGTGATCCTCCTATATATATATGTTGATAGTATAACGAAAGTGACGTGACGCGAGCGACTACTTGTGTTTGATCCGGCGGAGGGGATAAAGTTCTGGATGTGGTATGTATTATATATTATTCTATCTGTGGTGCAGTAAATTTGTTATTTCTTGGACTAATTTCTGACATACATCTATCGCATAATAGGTGATTCATATCACCGGTAATCGGTATAATGTATTGTACCAGTGATTACATTTTTTCTCTCTCCACTACGCCGTTTTTATGTTTATATCTATGCACTTCAATTCATGTGTGCATTTTAATTCTTTTGTTCGTTTGCTCGATGTATGTGTGGTTGCACATTATTTTATATATGCTCTGATCTTCGAATGCAGTCCTTTCTTTCGGATTTCATAAAAGATGCTTTTTGTATGTAAAGGTTGTATAGATTTTATGCGTACAGAGTAATTGAGTAATATAGTCTGTGGTATTCTTAATATACGACAGCATTTCTGCCGTATTTTAAGGATATGTGATATAAAATTAGTTTTAATTTTAAAGGTATGACTTAAGTTATTATTATAAAAAGTAGATGTGTAATAATTAATTGCAAGCAGTTAGTAGCAAGATACTACTAATGTTTATATAATTTAATCATGCATCTTTAAGAATCCTTTGAGAAAGGTCGTCGAGTTGAAATATGTTAGAAATAATAAAAACTTTTTTAAAAAGTAGTATTATACACAAACACACACATAAACACGCGCGCGTGTATTCTTTCTTTCTAGGTCAAAATGTATGTTTTGTATTCAATTATATATTTTTATGGACTTATGCCATTATATGGCTTTTCTAAATATTTCATTTAATAAACATTAACATTATATACATGCTTTATCATATTAGCAATATTAACAAATAGTAAATATTATCCCTTTAACTTGGCTATACATTCTATTTTACTTTACAAAATACATATGTTTTAATTCTTATACATGACATATGTACATCATTCATTGAACAAATTACCTTAATTAATGATCCATATTTAAATGTGCTTTTATACTATGAACATTACACTATTATTATTATTTTATTCGACTACCTATACAGTTTGTTCACGGAAATAGCCAACTTTTATATTTACGGAGATAAAGAGGTGTTTAAAAAGAAGAACTTCATACACTTTTCAATCTACATTATATGTATGTAATAAAGCAAAGAACAAGGACATCGCTTTATCAGGATAAAGCTTTGACGTTCGATTTTTTAATAGAACACCTGTACATTTTATTATTTTTAGGTTCATCTGATGATGTGCCACAACTAATTATAAAACGATTTTTTCTAAAATCAATATTAAAAAGGTGCTCACGAAACAGCCAACAATAGCACCTTTCTATTTATATAGACAGGTAGAAAGGAAAGGAAGAAGTTAATATAATTTTGAATCTATATCCTATGTAATAAAGCGAAGAACAAAAGCACATCACATTACTAGTATAGACGTGACATTTAATTTTTTATAGCAAAGACGCTGTATATTTTTATGTTTTTAGGTGCACCTGATCATTTGCTGCAACAATTATAAATGTGCAAACTTTTGTTTAGAACCTTATTAATACTGATTCTACAGAAAACTCGTTTTATAATTATTTGTAGCAAATGATTACGAGAACCTAAAAATATGAAAATGGACAGGTTATTTCATTAAAAAAATTAAACGTCATAGCTGTATCTTAACAACGGGATGTCTTTTTGTTCTTCGCTTTATTATATACGATGTAGATTGAAAATAATATTAACTTCTTGCATTTACACTGTCTCTACCTATAAAAAAAAACAGTATGCTATTGTAAATTATTCTTGTGAACAGGCTGTGTAGACACATATTCATTTATATATCCCGATTTTTATAAAACCTATATAAGTGTACCTATAAGATATTATTTCATCACACACACACACACACACACACACACACACACACACACACACACACACACACACACATATATATATATATATATATATATATTTACGTATACGTATGTAGTTTATTTGGTAACCAATCTAAACTTGATATAAGTAATTCTCACTTACTAATCTGTACAGGGTGTAAACTAAATTTTCCGCTATACTTTAATATGAAATAGCTGTAATACTATTAAGCATAAAATGTTATTGCACAAAAGTTTAATCTCGAACGTGAACAAAGAAAAAAATTATTTAATAAATACTGTTAAATTTAGTATTCCTTTATAACTGCAGTGCTACTGCTATTGAAGCGTAGTGGTGGAAGTTGTAGATGCAGTAAGTCAGAAGTCATTCTGTTATCAATTTCCGTGAAATATGTTTGTTACAACCCTACCACGTGTAATGTGTCCATGAACATATGGAAGCCAATCGCCTGCCACTTTTGTACATGATTCCATTGGAAATCTACGCAACAGTCACATTTTGCCTCAAAGGCGTTATTTACCGACATGTTCGGAAGGTATTTTAAATTTTCACAACCTTCATTAATGGTTAATCAAAAACAGCAAAACATCCCTTACCATATAAATGTTCGTGCTTTGTGCACATGTTTCGACAACTAAATTGTCATCATCAGCATATTATTACTCACGGTGTCGCACCTGGATTCGTGGTAATGGCACAGAAAAAGTTCTGCAAGTGTGCTTTGATTTTGGCGAGATGACTGCGTGGAATTGTCAAAATATGTATACAGAGTACGAACATTGATGTGGTAGGGATTATTTTGCCTTTTTTGATTAATTCAATTAGCCACAGTCTTCAACAATATTTATTAATGGGTCGATGTAAATCACTACATCATACATCAAGGTCATTTCCAACACCGTTTTTTAATAAATGTGTGAGCCGGAATTATCAGCGATCAATTACTTGTGCTGCACGTACTACCTACGCGACTTAACGGGTTCAGTTACTTGGATTTCTTGGAAAATTTACTACCCGATTATTTAGACGATATTCCTTTAGAAATACTAGCTCGTATATGATTTATGCGAAACTTTTTAAACCCTTTATATCTTAGATGGATAAGGCAAGGTGGTCGAATCCCATGGCCTCCGCGTAGTTCTAATTTAAATCTACTGGATTTCTTCGTATGGGGCTCCAGGAAAGGCTTAGTTTATAACAGTACTAAAATGGTTAACAAAGACGACCTTCGGCAACGTATTCCTCAAGCTGCGGCCCATACCCGTGAAGACCGAGCCGTGTTAAATTAAGTACTTCGAGAATTTCCCGAACGGTTAGAAGTTTGTATTTACGCAAATGGCAGCTACATCGATTACCTACTTTAAGCATTTCACCTATTTTACATAAATCTACCCCTTTTAGGGAAAAAAATTGTTATTAATAAGGGCACAAAGAAAAAAAAATTATGAACATTAAATTACAAATTACTATTGTAATTTATTATTTCTCCGCGTGAATTTAATATTATAAATACTATTTTCCACTACAATGGCACAATTACAATTTTATAATTTTCCAATAAAAATTCTTTAAATAATTATATCGATTGTAATGGGAACTAATATTTATAATAAAAAATTACAATAATAAGTTCGCAACTTTTGAAATTAATAAGAACATTAAACTTTCTATTTATTTATTAATGTCTATGAAATTATAATATTAAAAGCATTATATCCGTACTCAATTTGTAGCCTATGCATGCATATACTTTTCATGTTGGCCGATAAATGTCAGATGTCGCTTACATAATTATTCACACATTTAGTATATTAATAACTTTTTAATTGTTTTACTCTTTTGTGTCTAATTTTTTGTCTAATGTAAATGATTTAATGTAATGGTTCATTTACTTTAAACGTTTATGAATGAAAATTCACAGACTAATATAAAAATATGTTTGTGATAATACTGATTGCAGTAATATAATGCAAAATGATTTTTCATTTACATAAAAACTTGAGAAATAGTAGGAACATCAAGGACTTACGTCATATTAATAGATTATAT
Organism: Dermolepida albohirtum; assembly: GCA_031893035.1. Lineage (NCBI taxonomy): Eukaryota > Metazoa > Arthropoda > Insecta > Coleoptera > Scarabaeidae > Dermolepida > Dermolepida albohirtum. The sequence goes on from JAVIWB010006037.1 coordinate 103,295, forward strand.
TAAATTAATTTCTTTAATAACAAATATTATGCAAATGCAATTTTTGACAGTTAATGCCAGTATTGAAAATAAACGTAGCGAAATAATGTTAGAAAAATTGACTTAAGAAAATATTAAATCTAGTTCACTAATTAATATATTATTATAAGTTGTGTTATGAGCTTGAAGTATAATATTTACATACAAAACTAATATTTAGTAATAATAATTTACATATTATTTGTAAAATTAACACAAGCAAATAAAATCGGACGTTCACGAAAAAGCTTCAAATATTAGCACAATTTGTACGAGAATGGTTAGATAACTACGTTGCTTAATAAAAAAACAACAGTTTTCTGAACAAAAACTACATATTTTATATTACAATATAGTCTCTGGCTCGCCCAACACACTTTAAATTAGCAATTATAGGACGATGTATATATAGAGCAGTGATTAACTCGTAAGTACTTAATTGAACCAAAAACTCTTTTCGCTTAACGATTTTTCAATTTTGGTAACATATGATAATACTGATTCAGCTTTTGCTTCGGTGCAAGCAACGGCGGCACCCAACATCCAGAGCATTCTTTATTTTCAATTCCTCTGTGCAAATTGTCATTTCAATATCTACTATGTACGCTACTCGCGCGGCCATCCAATACGATACTTTTTCAGTCCACAGTACGGCGGTAACCGTTTTTGGACGCCCACTGAGAAGTTCATTCTTTGTTTTCACACTACTACATTTAAATTCTGAAACTCAATTTTTATTACTTTGATTTCGATTGTTGTGTTAAACGTTTTGAATGAAAGTACTTTATCATGCATTATACGAGACGTTCACTTTGGCGGACTGTCAAACACAGCTCAATTGACAGATCGCTATGTACTGTCATATTTAAACTAATAAAGTATTGTATAGAATGGTAAAGAAGATTTCTCCTAATTCAGGCCATATCTGTATTAAGTCACGTAGTTACCATCCTCGTATTTGAAACAACGTACGATTACAGTATCATTTATATTTTTTATATTTTTATTTTTCTTCGGTAATATCAAATATATATATAACAGAATTTTATATATATATATATTAATTTTATGCAGTTATAAAATATCTCTACTAAAAATATTATATTAACAGTATATATATATATATATATATTTATATATATATATTACTAGTTTTTATTTTATATTTTTGAAAATTACATAAAACTTCAACTATATTTTGCAGATTTATAGGAATAGAAAATTTTTAATTCAATATGTATATATTACATAAGAGATATCCACCACACTCAATTAGAAAAGAAAAGTATCGGTCTATGATATATATCATTCAATAACTTATTATATATATATATCATAAATATGAGTTAATGCTGTTTAAAATTTTCTAATTTTTTTAAATTTTAATTTAATTATAATGATTTTAATGTTTATTATATGTCTTTAAATGTTAAAAAAAATTAATTTTATATATATATATATATATAGTAAAAGTTAGCGAAATACTATATTATATTTTCTAACCATCTGTGAGCCTTTTCCCATTTCTTTCTTTTGCAAGAGCACTCTCAGATTTTTTATATATATATATATATATATATATATATATATATATATATATATATATATGACTAAATTTGAATAACTAGTCTTGATGATTAACAGAATTTTAACTTATTATGTTCTTTTATTATTTAATTTAGCGAAAATTAATTTTATGCAGTTATAAAATATCTCTACTAAAAATGTCATATTCGTACATTATTAACAGTATAAGGAGAGTTTATACTTTGTAAATTTAATCTTAATATAATAAATTTGTCTTGAATAATTAATTACGACAAATAATGAGTTATCAATGTTACTAATAATGTTAATAGTGTTAATAAAATTTGTTTGAGAAGCTATAAGTATACTAGTTTTTATAGGTTAGCATAATTACAATCTTCGTAGACTATTATTTCGTTTGAAAATTACATAAAACTTCAACTATATTTTGCAGATTTATAGGAATAGAAAATTTTTAATTCAATATGTATATATTACAGAAGAGATATCCACCACACTCAATTAGAAAAGAAAAGTATCGGTCTATGATAAATGTAACACGAATTTTTTAATCATTCAATATGCGGAAACTTTTATTAGCTTTATCAGGAGTGTAGCTACAAAATGTTACAATGGATTAGTTAAATATGTAAGTAAACACAATTTGAGAACTCATAAATATGAGTTAATGCTGTTTAAAATTTTCTAATTTTTTTAAATTTTAATTTAATTATAATGATTTTAATGTTTATTATATGTCTTTAATGTCTTTTATAATTAAATTACACATGTTAAAAAAAATTAATTTTAACCAGCGCTGACTCATATTTGTGTTATCAGATCATCTTTAATTACTTTAATTGATTGGTCCATTGTAACATTTTGTAGCTACACTCCTAATGAAGCTAGTAAAAGTTAGCGAAATACTGAGTGATTGAAAAAATTTATCGCAAAATAGCCTTTAAACATATTTTTGTTTTCTATATATACATACATATATATATTGAAGAACGTAGAATATTATATGATTAATGTTTTAATGCTTAACCCAGTACAGTATACAAATAGAATATGTTACAAGTTTATAACATAAAGTGAATGTTATATTACTGTATTTAACAAATTATTGATATTATATGATTACGTGCTTATATGACATTTTGAATAAACTGTTATGAATTCATAAAAAATATCATATTTTATTTTTATACCTTTATAATTACAAATTTTATCCATAACGTAAACCTACAGAAGAATATAAAGAAGTCTTATTGTTTACTGTTGCTTATAAACATCAATTCAGAAACATTAAATAATTTTTCGCTTAACAAATTCGTTAAAAACTTTTCCCTGTTTGTATATCTTATTGCGTGAACATATACACAAATGTATGTATAAACACAGAATTTCTATTATATATATGTAAATAAATATATAGACAAAATGTAATTAAGAGTTTTAACTTTATTACAGTACTATGTTAAATTCCACGTTATTTCATAAAATAAGAAAGCCCAGTATCGTAAAAATTAATTGCGCCTGCATTTATTTCTTAAAACATATTTTATTCTAATTCGAAAGTTTCTAGAAATATGGCAAAGTTTTAGTTATTTATCCTATTTACATAAAAAAAATAATAATTTTTTTTCCAAGAAATATAATACGGTATTGATTAGAGAAATTATAGGGTATATCATAATTATAGAACAAAATAAATCGTATTTATGATTTTTATCCTGGACTTAAATATTAACTTACCGTAATCTGTGGACCATCGTATACTATCCTTCCCCAGTAGGGGAACAGTAACACAACACTACTATGTGACAGAACACGCGGCTTTGTGGCCACTGCGATCTCTTAGCTTAAGTCAGATCTTCGTGAGGCAAATCTGTCCCCACACCTCCTTACTGGACTCATACGCCTCTTTAAATAGTGCCTGATTTTCTTAAGAACTACCACTTCAAACAATTTTATTTTTTTAAGTAACTTTAAATGACACGAATAAATCATAATTTTTTATTCAATTGTAATATATCATAACGAAAGACATTTAGTTTATTTGAAATGACATAGGCGGAGGTTTCTGAAGACTCTTGAAGAGAGGGGGTGAATGCTTGGAACGCAGCATGGACCATAACATGGAGCAGTAAGCTATGCCGCCGCTAACGGGATGTAGCCCGGCTCTGCTTCTAGCCGTGGCTTTCATTTTCGTAATTTTAGTGAATACAGGTGATGCTGCTGTAAGTCTTTTTAATATTTTATTTTTATGAGAGAACTAATTAATGAATGACCTAAAAATTAATGGAATTTATTAATAGCATACGAGAAAGCTATTTATTACTATAGCTTTTCATGTAACTGAAATATTATTGTTTTCACGTGAATGCAAGTATGTAAATCTTTAAATTATCAAAAAGAAACAAGAATTTTTTATTTGTCATATATGTAATGTAAGTGCAAAATAAACGCCATAATTCGCTAATATGTAAAAAAAGAATTATTTTAAAGAGGCTTCATTCATTGCACTATTATTAATAAAAAGTTTTAACTTATGTACATAAAAATTTAAGAAATAAAGTTTAAAAACAAAACGTTTAGAGTAAAAACAGCGAGAGTAATGCCCACAGTTATAGAATATGATTTTAAGCCAAATCTTTATATTAAAACAGAATATACTTAAAAAGAGCTTTAGAAAAGCTTGTATAGAGTAAAAGGTGATTTATTATGTTTTGTTAGTTAAGAATATTTTACTTTACAGTTTTTCTAATAATTTGAATTTGGAATATATCTGCAATAAAATGTATTTGAGCTCTCATCACATAAGTTGAATTTAAAAAAATGCTGTTGCCATTACGGTTGACTGTTAAAAACTATAGGCAAACATGTAGGACTATGTATTTCTATGGATAATAACTAAGCTAAGTCTCCTTGAAAATACTTGAAATTACCCTACATAAATATAACTACTTCAGTCTAATTACATCAGCCCAAATTCGATTTAAAATAGCATTGTCTTTAAGCAGACCAATCCATTCTTGTCAACAATTTGTTGATCAATTATTTTGGACTTATACTCCAACGTTTAATTCCCTTGATTTTGATAACATCGTCAATGTTACTCTATGCACTGAACTTTAGAGCCTTCAACATGGTTATTTTATATTAGTAGCTATCTATAGAAGCCATTCGGGGAAACATTTTAAAGCTTTTGTTATCTAAAATACATCTATGTACATATCTATGCTGCTATCTGCTAAAAATTTTGATTTTTGAATTTCTGCTGACTGTCCTACATACTACTATCTTTTTTTATATGTCCACGATACTACTTGTTTTATACCATTATTATAGTTAATATTTATCTTGTCTATTTTATGTATAATTAAAAACATGGATTCACTGCCTCTTTAATTAAAAAAAAAATATTACAGTGATCACTAAAGTGGTTCGCGTTATGTGACATTAAAATGAGAGTAAATATATGATAAATGGGAAGTTATTTACTATTCTATTTTAAATTGATTACTTCAAAGTCTGTATGAAGCAAACCCTTTACCAAATAATACTGTTGCAAAATATAAACATTTATAAACAAATATTTAAGAAATGCATTAAAAATATACTGATCAAGCTTAATAAATATCTAAATTGCGGAATTTAACCAAGCGAATAATCGAAAAAATGAGACTAAATCGTAACTGAGAAAATCTGAGAGTGCTCTTGCAAAAGAAAGAAATGGGAAAAGGCTCACAGATGGTTAGAAAATAATCAAGACAATGACACTTTGTTGTGTAGGTATTCACGGCTAAACCAAAATATGTTGACGATCTATTTCGTTTCTCTTGCCCTCTAAAGAACTGTTGTCTGAACAAGCTTTTGACAATCCCTCTATTGTCATCTTCAGGTCGTTGCTGTTCCTCGAAGGTAGATGTGTTTATTATCGTGTGATATACAGTAGCTAAAATTTATTATATATATAAATAAAAAATTTAAGAGAAAGCTGAATGATTTAAACATGATACAACTTAAAATAGATTAAGAACATTTGTTCTTAGTATAACGTCTTTAAAAGGAGTTCTAAATATCTTAGCTTGCAATATTTAAAGTTAGGTACATACATGCTTTGACAAAACTTTCGCGAAATATTATGAAAATTATATTATTTGACATAAAATTGAGTAAAAAACTATAATATAAACTACTTTAAAACATAAAAACTAAATTTCTTTTTTACAAAATGTCGTATATTAGCGACATTTTGTAAAAAAGAAATTTCATGAAAATAAATTCAAGGTAGGTAGAAATAGGAGATAGAAGAAAAAACAAATGGAATAAATAATTTTTTCATTTCATGATTAAAATTTGAATTGAGACGTATCACGGACTATATTATAAAAGTAAGTATATGTATTGAATTATTTGACCAGTTTAAGAACAAGAAAATGAAAGAGTTTTACTTCAATCGAAAACCGCAATTTACATGTGAGGTTTGGTAATAGACACACAAATAAATAACGTTTTTTAAAAGTGTAGTATTTATAAACATATGAAATTTTTCTCTTGAGAACTAAAATTAATTAATAAAAAAGACATTTATATTATATTTTTATATTTAATCATAATTGATTTTTAAAGGAGCATATATTGTATTAATACTAACAAAAACGAAAATTCAGATTTATTCGTTGTAATAAAAAATTAGTCAAAATACATAAAGTTGATGTGAAAATAATGTATAAGCCAAACTCGTACAGCAGGCAACCATGCACTAAATAATTGAAATCCTGAGTCAGAATTGCAATCAACTTCATGCAAAAGATTTTAGGTGATAATGTGTAATTTTTTTGTATTTATTGTGGAAAGAGGGAAAAAGAAGTCAAAACCGCCCGCAATAAGATATTTACCCAAATCGATGAGCCATGTTTGGTCAGTAAAATAAAAGCAGATCCCTTTCTTAGTGCACCAAAGTATTATTAGTGAAAATGAGTTGTTATTTTCCCCTCTTTCCACAATAAATACAAAAAAAATCCCCATTAAGACCTAAAATCTGGGAAAATGACAACTCGTTTTCAGCAATAATACTTTGGTGCACTGAAAAAGGTATCTGTTTTTATTTTTCTCACCAAATATGGCTCATCCATTTGGGTAAATATCTTATTGCGGGCGGTTTTTGACTTCTTTTTCCCCTCTTTCCCCAACAGGAAGAAGTCAGTTTGTAAACAATAAGGAATATATTCCGTAAAATATATCTAAATGGCAGACAAAAGTCATTAATTAATAAGCAAAATCAAAATACCAAATTAAAATTTGCAAAAAAAACCTGAAAGCAAGGATTTTTCTTTCTGGATGTTATGTTTACTGATGAAAGCAAATTCAATGTTTTTGAGTCAAATAAGTCATATGTTTGAAGAAAGTCAAATAAGGAAATGCATTTAAATAAACTGAGACCGCCAGTTAAGTATGGTTGCGAATGGTATGGGGCTCGTTTTCAGTTGCTGGCCCACGATTTCTGCATTTTATGAGACAATGAATAAGAACTATATCTTAAGACTATAAAAGGAAATTTACCACAAAGCGCGAATAAACTTCCTCTTGGTAAAGAATGGCGATTTCATCAGGATAACAATGTGTTTGTGGCTAGTACATATATAATTGTCCTTATGTAGTGAAAACACCTCCCCAATGAGCCAACTTAAATTCTATCAAATACTCCTATCTATCTATCTTAACACAAGAGCTCGAAAACATACTGTTTCCAGCAAAGCTGAGTTGAAGAACGGCTTCATGCATAATACTAGTAATTAAAAAATATTTATCAATTTCAGAAATCTTTCTTGCCGTCTGAGTTTGGCTTGTGCCTTATTTTGTCAAAGTTTTTGTTTTTTGTCAGATTTTTTATTACAATGAATTAATTTATGTTTCATTTTTAAGAATACAATAATTACGACATTGAAAATCATTTGTTTTTTGTTAGTTTTAGTTAAGATTATTCTAATGAGGAAATGTAAAAGGTATGTATATATTTTGGTAGAAATGTAAAAGTGGTGTTGTGTAATGTAACCTAAGATAACGACAGTATTTGTAAAATATGATGAATATTAAGAATATTGCAGTACATAAATTAATACATTTCAATATTACACGAATGGAAAATCTATTTTGCCTAATAAATAATCTACTATCTGCAGTGCAAGAAATTATTTATTTAAATTTTTATTCGAGATCATTTCAGTTCAATTACGATTGAATTATCTAGTTTCTTCAATATTTATATTAATTGTATTTTTGACCGACATACAGCTTATCAATTACTAATCAAATGTAACGATTTTTTTTAAATTTTGGATTAAAAAATATTTAGGTTAATAAACATAAATTATTTATCGTAAAAACAGAGATTGTGGAATATTGTTTCCAGCTATTATGACCTCGTCAAAATTAGTATACGACGCCAAAAGTTATGTAAATCAAACCCGAGAAAAGAACACTTTATTTAAAACATCCAAATATTAAGTAAGTAATTTAATTGCATAACATAAAATTCTATTTGCACTAATATACAAATACGTATACAATAATATAAGTTAGAAGTTTGCAGCATTGTTTTGTTTTATGTGAGTTTCGACGCCACGTTCCGTTCACATGTAAATATATTTTACTTCCACTACTACCAAGGCAGTTGTTTTCTATCTTCTGAACACATCGATTTTAAATTTTACAAGAACATACAATCCAGCGAAACCAACAACGAAAAAGTGTTAGTATGCAAGTTAACTTCCTCATGTAAAGCATACTCTTTAATTAAGAATGTGTATTTACGCCGTTGGATTTAATATAATTTTAGCTTCGCAAAATCTTTCGCCATTTTAGATTTTCAAAAAACTACCCTTTATTTAGTTTGTTTTTATCGCGGTACTAACTAACTAACTTTCTAGAAGCACGCTTGTAATAAAATTTATACTGTACGAAGTTTATATGTCTACCTATTCAATCCCATTAAAAGTATTGTCTTTAACTTGCGTGTATTTATTTATTGTTTCTGTTCAATAAAACAGTCCTAAAAATAAGTTTTCATCTTTTAGGTTTCGACTAGTCTGTTTTCCAATCATAAAAAAGTTTAATAAATGTTGAAATTCCAAAATCATGTGTTCAGTAAATATTTTCAATATTGATAAATGGAGCTAAGATCCACAAAACTGGGTTATAATTTACTGCAAAAACTTTTAATCTAAAGTCGTAACTTGATGCAGTTCTAGAAAGTGGACAATCTTAGTAACATTAGAAGTACATATGTATAATACTTTTCTTAGTAGATAATCTTATGCATAATTCAGTTTATTTGAGGCGACGGTTTCTTCTCATCGCCAATGAATACGTAAATTCCAACATTTATAATAAAGCCATGATTATGAATCGATGAAATTGAAACTTCATAAATTTGATAATGTAAGATTAGTTATTTATTGTTTTTTGGAACGAATGCAATTTCTTTATTGATAGGTTCGAATGTACTTACATTTATCTCATTAATGTATTACACCTGCTTTACGAATATATCGTGTAATAATTTAATTATTTAAGACATATTTCACAAACATATAATGATGTATATTGTAATATAAGAAATTACTAACCGAAAAAAAATTTTTATTAGTCAGGATATATATATATAAGGGTTATTTCCATCATGAAAAAATACATTTTCATTTCAGTAATATGGGTTGAAAAATAGAGATAAATATATTTGGAGAAGTCTTTGATGCACCCACCTTAGTGTCCGAGGTGTACTGATAGCATGTTCTGGCATAATTCCTCTCAGTTAATCTAACCTCTCATAGGCAAACTGTATATATATACCTAATGGTTGTTCATATTTAAGCAATAACACAAAATAGTGAGAACCGTATTTCTATCTTTCAGACAGAAATGAAATTTTCCGATGGGAACGTATAGTAGAGCATCTACAAAAAAATCGCTTATTAACATTGTCGCACAACGAATAGCTAAGCTGTTACTGAACACGCGCATGCATATGTACATACGGATATTGCTGAAAATACTAGATAAACTATTAAAAGCTGATATAAGTGCTTTACTATAAGACCTTTTTATGGGATAGTTTCATTTCTGTTGAAAGATGAATCTCTCTATTTTATCATTAAGAGGTATCATAAGAAAAACATTTCGTGAATTATATTAAGAGAAGAGCAAAAATACATATTGTTTTAGTGACCATACACATAAAAGGTTATGGCTCAAATTAATAAATGTTCTATTGCAATCGAGTCTTTTCAATACTTTTTAAAAATGTTATATTTTTCAATATTTTATTACTATTACATATCTAAAGGAAATGGAATGCACAAAGTCGCTATATTGTAAATAGAATGAAGTTCTAACTGAAATCATTTCGATTTTTATTTTAAACTAATATATTACAATTTAAGATAGAACCCTAAATCTATACTGAAATCGAAACAATATAGTGTAAAAATTATATTATATATATATATATATATATATATATATATATATATATATATATTATATGTTCTCTGTTTCCATATATTCAAAGTGTGATTATTTATTCTACATGTACTACAAATACGAAATAAATGTCAACATGTCAAACCGTAACATACTATTCTTAATTCAAAAGACATTGAGAAAGAGGACAGAAGAACTATGCACTGATAGAAAATATTAGGACATTGTTGATAAAGGCGGACCGGCAGTGAGATTACGGATATCTTATTTTCATATTTAACGGGAAAGAGTTAGAGCAACTAATTAATTTATTTTATGTTACTAAATTATTTAGTACGTGAACACTTTTAAAGCCGTTTTCGTACATTTTCATTATTGATAAATCAAAGAGAATAAACATTTTATCAGAAGCTTTACAAA
>JAVIWB010006038.1:0-113612 GCA_031893035.1 Dermolepida albohirtum
GACTTGGTGCCGAGAAATGCTAAAAAAGTTTAATAAGGGACAATCTCGGTATGTGAAAAACATCGTGACAGGTGACGAGACTTGGCTGTACTATTATGATGTGCCGACCGAGGCTCAAAACAAAGTCCGCAGACGACCGCAGAAGTCTACGTACCAGATTAATGTACCTGAATTTTAAAAATAGGACTTACAAGACTACAGCAGATCAGCAATTAGTGAGCCTGACGAAAGAGAGCAGCACATCCTATTGGAATTTCGACTTAACAATCCTTAAAAACATGCTGTTAAAATTGGCAACTCTTTTTAATTGAATAGGAAGTAAACATGGAGAAAATGAGATATCTATCAGGATTAAGTTTTTAATATTATATCAAAGCTATACTGGAATCTGTTCACGTAGACCATTCTTCACCGATTGCAACCACGAAATGATGGACACTGAAATTTGAACATAATAGATCTAGTATTTGATGAAGGCCATGGACACTCAAAAGATGTGTGTACAGAAATTATTAAAATAATACATTATATGGTCTTAAAAGAGCGGAGAATAGTATTTCGAGAATTTAATCTGGATCGGTTAAAAAAATTATGTGCTGGATGGATATCACATTTGTTGACTGTGAAATGCAAACGTGAATGATAACGCACTTCAGCCCTTCAAAGTTAAGACATGGTCCCAAAGAATTTTAACGTCGAATAATAACAGTTGATGAAACCTGAATAAACTCAAAATGAAGCAATAATCGAAACAATGGACCAAGATTGACATGCTCCAATAATCTTCGACGACGTAAAACGATAACAATCGAATACGAAGCATACCTTTTTCTTCATGATAATGCACGTGTACACACTTGGACTAGTTTGATGGCAAAATTCATGAATAGATTTAGACCTGTCAGAGTTTTTCCTCTCTCCTAGTCTGAAAATGGTCTTGGTAATAAGAGATTTGGACAAGTGAAGAAGTAATCACTGAATCTAGCGCATATTTCGAACAGCTTGATAAAGCTTATTTTTCGGAATAAATGAAAACACTTGAATAACGGTGGACTAATATTTAATATAAAAATCATTTTTTTGAAAAAAGGTTTATATTTTCTTGTCTAGGCTCACTAATTATTGATCCGCCCTTGTGTCCAACAGTATATATTTTAAGAAGTTCAAAAATATACGTTCTTTTATAAAACCGATATCGAAGGATTATAGTTCTTTTAATTCCTTGACCAAGAGTCTGGCAGAAGCAAATAATTACGACGTTTTAATTGTAAATCCTGACAGAGGAACTTTATTGGTTTTTTCGCCTCCATCGCCCCACTCAATACGATAAATGTAAAATTTATATTATGTTCGTACATTATGAAGGCTCGAACAGTGTTTTCGACTTCTGTGGCAGTTAATTTTTTAAATTTGCTTTCACGTGAATCAACAATTTAACAAGAAGATTAATTTCAGTGATTAATTAACGGTGCGGTAATTAATAATCTGAAAATTTCATTTGACAATAAAACGGCAAAGTTTTAAAACGCAGGAAACCAAAGAGCAACGCAAACGAACGTCGATCATTAATTTTCGATTATTGTTTATCTAATTTCGATCTGATTTATATGTATATAATACAATAAAACGAGAATTTTTCAACTATTGTTCATGATGTAAATCTATTCTAATTAAACATTTCTTTTTAAGAACGTGCACATTAATATGTTCTACACAGAAATATCTCTACCCTCCTAGTTAGGAAACACCCCAAGTCATAAATTCCTTTTAAAATCGTTCACATTACATAATTTAAAAGAACGTATATAATTTGAGTAGAAACTGTATTTTTTACAAGGTGAAATCATAAGAATGCTATACGAAAAAGGTTAGGAAAAGAACTTGATATTATTGGTGAAAGTGAAAATGTAGAGAAAGATTATGAAAAATCAAGTTTGCTATATATAAAAGTATTAATAAAATATTAGGTGAATTTAGCATAAAAAAGACAAAAAAAGTTCGGCATGGTTAACAGAGAAGGTGAAACAGCCGATTGAAGAAAAGAAAAAAGTTGTGTATCTACTTAGCCAGTCGAATAAATTTAAAGTGTGAAGCATATAAGAATAAAAATCGCAAACTACGGAAAGAAATATAAAATAAAAAACACTTACAGTTGAAACGACGATGTAGTAGAATGGATACATCACATGACATTTAATGATGACTCGATTAATATTACAAGTTTTCAAGTCTAACAATTTTAGCCGAAATTCTTTTGTTTTAGTTAGATTGCTCAAGTATGCTTTGACTTTGTTTGTACAAGGAACCGGCCAAAGCTAACTGGATATGAATACATTTGTATTCCAATAAATGATGCCTAAAGTATATCTAACAAAGACTTAGATTAGAAATAAAATAGAATAGATATATACAGTTTGTTGCAGAGAAAACCGAACTTTTTTAAAATAGTTATTCTTAGTGGTGTCATCTATTTAAAAAAATATGCATCAGTAAGGTAGCATAAAATAACAGCGTCTATTCGGCATTGGTCGAAAAATGAATTTTGAACAGAGAGCAAATATAAAGTTCTGCTTTAAACTCTGCAAATCGTTTACTGAAACGTTTAATTTGATAAAACAAGTATATGGAAATGCGTGTTTATCACGTACGAGTGTGTATGAGTAGTATAAACGATTTAGAGACGGTCATACGGACATAAATGATGACGAACATCCTGGTGCAAAAATATCTGTGGTTACGGAAAGTAACATCGAATTTGTGCGTGAATTTATCAGAAACGGGCCGAAATCCTCATTGCGATACGTGGAAATGGAATTACATATTTCCAAAGATGCAATTCAACTCATTTTGACACAGAATATGGGACTGAGAAAGATTTGTGCAAGGTTTGCACCACACAAGCTAACTGAATTCAACATTGCACGGGCTTGATTAAGGATTCAAAAAAGGACAACTTCAGGTATTCTATTGCAACTGGCGATGAGACGTGGTGTTTTCAATATGATCCAGAGATCAAGCGCCAAAGCTCTGAATGGAAACATCCAAGTGAAGAAAGACCGAAAGCCGTTTGGAGAAGTCAAAAGTGAAAACAATGATGATTTGCTTTTATGATTCGAAAGGCACAGTGCACAAAGAATTTGTACCAACTAGTCAAATAGTTAATGCTGTATATATCTCGGTGTTATGTGTGCGCCATCAATATCATCGCTCGACGCTTACCACTGATTTTCTAACAACAAATGGCATCTTAACCATCAACCATTCACCGGATTTGGCCCCCAGTGATTTCTGTCTAGTCTCCAAACTACATTTACCGATGAAAGGACAGCGTTATGTCGACTTGAAGGACACCTCTAAAGATGAATTTAAAAATGCATTCGACTTGTTAATTAATAATGCAAAACGTTGTATTGAAGCCGACTACTTTGATTAAAATAAATGAATTTTACCAAAATAGTAAGCTTTTGTTTCTGTTTTAAAAAAGTTCGGTGTTCTCTGCAACAGACTGTGTAAATACTATAGAAACAGCAGGTGTTTAAATAGAAAGAAAAATATTTTAAAGACGAGAACAATGTTTTTAATCAATTACTCTTTGTTTATTATAAAAAGTCTATCTTCCACTATATTCTAGCGAGTTATTTTCTTGAACTATCTCATGTCAATTTGAAAACAGAAAGTATAAATGTGACTTACTCTATCGAAATTTGATTTTTATCGTATGTAAATATATTGTATAAGGGTGGACCTTAGTCAAACTACCGCCATTTATTTATTTTATCAAAGACACTACTTACGCGATATAATTTATGTGATAGTATGTGATCTGTAACTTAATTTATTGTTTTCAGTGAATGTATACCACGGTGAGCAACTAAATTTGACCCGTATCAGCCGGACGGAAATGGGAGCTTATCTCTGCATAGCAACGAATGGAGTCCCTCCATCCGTCAGCAAACGTATCATCGTCGACGTCGAATGTAAGTAAACGTTTTTCAGACTTCGATTTCGTCATTTTAAACAATCCTACCTTAAACACGACCGAAAAGTAAACTCTAACAAAGCCTTATTTACCACCACACCAACAGCGACCTCTTCACGCCCTAAACATTACCATTTTAAAAGATAAAAGCTCGGGTTTTCCCCTTAAATGGAAAAGTTAGACAAAATTAGATAAATAGATACCCTTTTAAATAACCTTCTTCATGTGTGGAAAATATGTACGTGTTTAGAATGTTAAAATTTTGTTTAAATTCAGCTACAATGAAGGCAAACAATCTGTATATAACGCGTCCATTACCTTATTTCATTAATGTTAACACTTACATGCAAAGTCTCTTCTCTGTCTCATCAATATACAATTTTTTAAGAAAACACATTTATTTATTGTCTTTCAAAGTATTCTTCTCCACATACGTATACATTTTTGAATCTCTTAAAAACAATTTTCAAAATGCTTTCTCTAGTCTTTCCGCGTTATATTTTATTTCATCTTTCAATGTCTCAACCGCTTCTTCGATCGACATAAAATGTAAATCCGAGTTATCGTGATGCAAGAAAATTCTTTCTCTTGGACGATTTTCATAGACATTTTGCAGTACTTGATGCAACAAACTGTAGTGAACACTTCTGCTTTAACACTATGGTGGTCCTCCAGTGCAACAGTGTTTATTAATTTCATAACATACATTAATCTTTTTGTTTCGATTTCTTTCTCAAATAACTTTTCTTAGAACCTACTAATTTTCAAAGATCCAAACTTCCAATGGTTGCTTTTTTTCGAGAGCATAGCAGTATACCCAAGTTTGATCACACGATGAAACAATCCATTGATAAAACGATCTAGTATAGATCTGCGCTATTTCACCATAGTCTTTTGTTTGAAAGTAAGGGAAATAACAACGCCAATCATTAAGGTTGCTTCAATACTTCTTGCAGTAAATGCTGATACTCTTCGCTCATGTCCTGAACAAGACCAATATTCATTTTATAACAGCCGACTTGAAACATATTATTTTAAGAAAGTTCACAGGAACTGGGAATCTCTTAAACCACATTGTAGCGAATTTTGCGTAAAGATCTGAGCTTACACACTTACAAAATCAAATCAACTCAAGAACAGTAGCATCTTGATCATTTGAAGCGCCGAAACTTCTCCAATTGGGCTCTGCTAAAGTTTGTAGAAAATCCTGAATTTCATGGTTTTTCATCTTCAGTGATTACAACTCATTTTTCGCTTAATGACTTTGTCAATAAGCAAAACATGCGTTATTGGACAGCAACAAACCCACATGTGCTTCAAGAGTTTCGATTACAACCACAGAAGGTACATACCACACAACTGTGTGGTGTGGATTTCATACTGAAGGTGTGATTGGACCATATTTTTTCGTCTATGAAAATGATCGCTATGTCACGGTCAATATAATTCACTATCGTGCTATGTTGGATAACTAATTTTGGCCAGAATTGAATGAACTTAACATTAGCGATATGTGGTTTCAACAAGATGGTGCCACATGTAGTCTCGAGAAATGGTCAGGTCGAATGGCCACTTCGCTCATGCGATTTAACGCCGTCAGATTTCTTTTCATGGGGTTAAGATAAATTGTTGGTTTATGCCGACAAGCCAACAACGTTAAAGGAGCTCAGGAATAATATCAAACACGAAATTGCCAACGTTCCGGCCGATCGCTGCAAACGTATTCGCGGTTGTCATATGAACGAGATCGAATTCCATAGTTAAATATAACATATGTACTGGGTCTGGAACAAATTTCAGCCCAATATCTCAATTATTCTGTGTTTTATTTAAATACATTGTACATTAAACAATTGTTATGTCCATATTGAAAAACCTGATATATTAATGAATCGTCTCAAAATATGAGACAAGAGCTAGGTTAAAAGGTATATTCAGAAGTGTTTTCCTTAAATCAATCAGATTCTCAAATGACTGCATATCACAAATACACATCTGCACCTATACGGCATACTAACAGAACGAAAAATGTCATTCTGTTCCATCGTGATCATCGTAGGATTACCACTTAAGAATTGGTATTATTAATTAAATAATTTAATTAATCATACTGTTATACATTTCTCAATTCTCCGATCATGAGAATTGCATGCTTTTTACTATAAACAGTCCACATATAATAAATTATACAACTACGAGTATAATGCAAGGTGGAGCAGAGGAAACGCATGTTTTTCACTATTGAATGACTGGGAAACGGTTCGATAAAATTAATAAAAACAAGCATTAAGTGATAGATTTTTTAATGCAGTTTTGAAATATACATACTTTAATTAGGTTCGAAAAATAATGTCTTGGAGATGACGTCCTTCTTGCTGGATACAAATTTGGATCCTCTCCTGAAAGTTACGGACGGCTCTCTCCAACATTTCATTCGGCACGGCTTCAATTACTTGGCGAATGGAATTCTTCAGGTCATTGATTGTGCGAGGCTTGTTCATGTAGACTCTAGATTTCAAATATCCCCACAAAAAGAAGTCGCATATCGACAAATCGGGTGAGCGAGCAAAACCGACAATTTTGAACATTGACGTAACCGTCTAGATGAAAATGTGCTTCATCACTCATGAGGACTGTAGCATCTGCATCTTCCGTAAAAATTTCGTCCATTACTCTGCGTTGCACAAAATCCCCTTCACTAAGCTGCTAGACGATCACTAACTTGTACGGGTGAAACTTAAGATCATCATGTAAGATGCGATGAAGCGAACGACGTGACATACCCAGCGCTACAGCCTGTCGTCTAGTCGATCGCTTCGAACTAGCAACAACTGCCGTTCTCACTCGTTCTACATTTTCCGGAGTTCGTACTGAACGGTGTAGACCAGGTGGTTGCTTTTTCATCACAGATCCAGTACTTCTAAACGCTGCAACCCATCGGAGTATAGTATTTCGATCAGGCACTGCACCTCGACGTCCAACTCTAAAATTTTGACGGAAAAGACGTTGCACTGTGACTACGGAATCATTGTTTCTAAAGTACTGCTCGACAACGAACACGCGATGCTCTACGCTCCAACGCTCCATAGCAACTGAAACTGCGTTGTATGGGCAGTCTGCAAACATTCATTCAAGGACAATACCCCCTCACGTCGCCGCGTACTAGTAGTTCGAAAAACATGCGTTTCCTCTGCTCCACCCTGTATATAACAAGGCATTTTAGAAACATTGAATATAATATAGAGTTGCTTTGTCAGCATACTTTAATTTTATCCCAAACAATGATTTTCGTTTGATCTTTTCAAATATGTTTCAATTTTCTATATTTCATATAAATTGTTTGGTTGATGGTGTACTCGGTAAACACTATTTTTCTCTCGCTACAAATAAAAATATATTAGTTGCCGACGATGCCAGATGTAGCAATTGAAATTGTTTTTACATAACTAAACCTCAGGCGTCAACCATGCGGTCACTTGTTAGATAGAGATCCGTCAAATTATATGAAGATCCATGGCTATTTAAACTTATCAAAGGGTGTAGTGAAACAGTAACTAGAGAATGTTCTCTAATTAACTGTGTAGTTTGAACAGTGCATGTAATTATGACATAAAATTTAAATCCCCGTTCTCCTATTATGTGTACTCCTTTTATTTTACTAATCCACCATATTATTATCATTCTTCTGTTTTATGAAATCTCGAGTAAATTAAATTAAATTAACAAGTTATATAATTATGATATAAAATATGGAAGGTCGTAAATTAGAAAAAAAATTCTCTCAATTTGCAAGATTATTTCGCAATTACATCGAAGTTACACGTCGAATTTTCGAACTTAATAAGAGAGTTAGAAGACATTGAGTTACTACTGCTCCAATTTCACGACCCCTCTTTCATAAGTTTAAACAGTCGACCGCCTTCAAATAATTTTACGGTTTCTCATCTCACGGTTAGGTTATATAATCGGTACTTAACAATACTTAAAATGTTTAGAAAATGTTATATATCACGAACATTTTTATTATTTAAATTCAACCTAGAGTTAATTAAAATTATTAAAAGCTAAAAAAACATAAATTAAGTCTAACTCTGAATATAAAAAATTATCTGTAGATAACGATTAATCTAAATATAATTTATAAAATTTGTAATTATTCGTGCTTTATATTAAATAAAAATTAATGATGTATGTTTGTAAATAACGCTACTCTACAAAGTTGATTTACATGAAGATAATTTCAATCTCACGTAACCAAATTAAAAAAAAATAAAATTAGAAAGGTAAAAATATACATACACTACTGAAAAAAAAATTGGAAGAACTAGAAAATACTTATGAGGTGGTATTACAAAGTAGTATATATATATATATATATATATATATATATATATATATATATATGTGTGTGTGTGTGTGTGTGTGTGTGTATATTACTCCAAATTTATTAAAAAACATAATAGAAAGAGAAAAACAAAATTAATATTGAAGTTAATCTGGTACGTAGACTTCCGCGGTTGTGGTCCATACTATCTTCTTTCCGGGTTGGAATCGCGTCACCGGTATAACTGCCGACGTTTCGTACCCACTTGTAAGGGACATCTTCAGGGCTACTATTTGTTGCACTGAAACTCGGTTTCAGTAGCAGTTAATATTGAAGTAATTAATAAATTTTTATGGTCGAAAAATCCTCTCTTTGAGTTCAGTATTGCCTGAACAACACGTAGCATTCTTCTAATTAGTTTTCCCAATTGTTTCATTCGATATATTATACCACTCGTTTTGGAGTGTATTCCAAAGCTTCGAAGTGAAATCTATTTCTCTGACCCTCCTATTGAGTTCCTCTTACAACTCGGTAGGATTCAAATTCGGCTTTTGAGGGGGCCACGTCATAATTTACACAATGTTTTCTGTCTGAAAATTTGTACTTTCTGCTATGCCATCGTTGATTCAAAGAAATTAATTAAAAATTTTTGTGCTGAAACAGAACTCAAACCTGTATCTATCATTTGATAGACGGCTGCCTTGCCAATTAGGCCACCAGACAGTACAGTTTCGCGTCTCTTAATACGCTATAAATTACATTATGGAAATAAATCTAATGTTTATAACCAGCGATCAGGTTTCGATGCTAATAATTACATGTAAATATATAATTAATTAATCAGTAGCGTTTTCTGTATACTTTTGTGCTAATCCTTGCATATTTTAGCAATATATTTAGGATCATTAATTCTGACGAAAACTCGACGTCGTTAACCTCAAATTTCGATTCGTCAGTTCAGGGGACATTTTCCACTGTTCTTCTGTCCAATCACTATATTGCCGTTTACGCACAGCTACACGTCCGTGCAGATTGCCCTCTTGTAAGCGACGTTTTACCGTACTTATAGGAACTCTGCGTTGTGCTCCGTGATTGAATTCGACACTATTTCTGGTGCTATATTCCTACGATTTCTTTGCTTAATTATTTACCAATCATCAGCTTCCGTGGAAATTCAAGACGGATCTGATCGTGATTGTATTTAACACTACATGTGTCTTCATGCCAATAAATAATATTATTGACTGTAGATTTTGAAATATTTAGTCTTTCACTAATTTGCTTGAGACTTAAACAGCCTTTCTCGTGCAATACAATTATAACACGTCGTGTTTAAACACCAATTGGTTTTCCACGCGGCATTACAACACAAGTATTAAAAATTTAATTATTGTTATTAATAAAACTTTAAGACAGCCCCATGATAAGTAAATACACTTATAAACTAAACACACCAAAACTTACAATTAGTTAATCAGACATTTCCAGTAAATAGGGGTATTTTCATTTATAAGACACAGGTACACAAAAGATTCAATAAGATTGTATGTATTTTATTATTAATTTTAGATCTACGGCATTATTTAAATATTAAATTTTAAGTTGGAGTTTAATTTTTATTATATTTCCTTTGTTCTTCTATGTATCTCTGGTTGGTGAAACTGCCGCGAGCGGTAATGTACAACGTATTCCTACTTTCTAATCTTTGACTAAAAATAGGAAAATCGAACAAATTATCCAGAACTATTATTACGTAAAAGCTTCTTGTTTAAATTTAAGTAGCACATATTTTAACACAAGACCAAAGCATTTCGCTATCAATATTATAATCATAAGTGAAAATTGTATTCTTTATGAAAATTATATAACTCTGCATTTATTAATATTTTAAGAAAGATGAATATTTCTGAATGAACCCCTTGCGAGTACAGACAATTCCCAATAAATTGAATAGTACAAGGTATTTCAAAAAGAATATACGTATTTCGAATGTATATATTTATTAAACTTTAAGACATACGAATATGAAACTTTACACACATATTTACGAACCTCTCAAGTTCAGATTACAAATAATATCCCATCGATACTCAAATTCCTCCCATACTCGGGCAAGCATGTCTGTCGTCACCCATGTTTTGGCAGTACGGATCCGGTTCTTCAACTCTTCCAGGTTCTGTGAGAGTGGTGGTACATAAACATTGTCTTTAATGAAACCCCATAGGAAGAAGTCACAGGGTGTCAAATCCGGTAACCGTGGAGCCCAGCTGAAATGTACTAAGTCGTCAGATCCTTGATGACAAATCCAACGGTTCGGTACACTTGGCGACTCCAATGAGGTGGTGCCCCGTCTTGTTGAAAAATGAAGTTGTCTTCGTTCAGCCTCGGAAACAACCAGTTTTGGAACATAGCGAGATATTGATGATCGTTAACTGTGTTTCCATCAAAGAAAAATGGGCCGTAAACAGATTATCGGGATATCGCACAAAACATATTGATTTTAGGCGAATCTCGTACATGTTCGATGGCTGAATATGGGTATTGTAGACCCCAAATTCGAACATCGTGTTTGTTTACCAGACTACTAACATGGAAAGTCGCTTTATCACTGAACACGATGCGTTGTGCAAAAGTGTTATCATTGTCAATAGCATCATGAATCTCGTTACAAAATGCCACACGTTTCCGCCAAATTGTTGCTGTAGGCAGTTGTAACTCCCGACTGGCACGACGAGTTAGTTTTGAAGGATTACGTTGGAAAGCAGTTTGAATTCGTGCAACATTTTCTTCAGAAACACGAGGGCGGCCAGGACTCTTTCCTTTAGATACACATCCTGTATCTACGAACTGTCGATACCACCGCAAAATGATTTCTGCTGCGGAGTAGCCATTTTAAACATATGACGGTTACCAAGAAAAACAGAAGACAACTGACATCTAGCGGCTATTAAATAAACTAGACTATGTATTCGTTTTTCCAATAGCCGAGCCTGGGCGCGGCGATCGATAGTTTGAACAAAATAATACCTTGTAATACGTATATTCTTTTTGAAACACGCTGTATATTAAATTTTCATGTAATCAGCAAAGAGATGTTACTTACAAGAAATCATGAACGAGACATCTCTTACCATTTATTTATTAAATTCTTTTTAAAAAGCAGAGGGCCTAGATTTAATTCTTGGGGTACCGCTGTAGTTAGTATGAGCATCACGGATTACAGTACTGGATAGGGTTTCCAGTTGAATAACTAAATTTGGAGGGAGATATTAAAGCAGGAAAAGACCTATCCATTGTAGCTTGTTCTTATTAATTATTTCCACAGTCTAATAAAAGGTACATTAAACTAAAGCCAATATACGATTCTTATATAAGGCAAACTAGAAAAATTTTCTACTTAATAATAAAATAGACCCTAAGTTTTCTTGATAATATTATTTTCCAACGTAATCTCCTTTAACTTCAACACTTGCGCCACCTATCCTACAACGGCTTTATTCAATCAGAAAGAATGATTTTTGTAAGCCTTCAGAATAGTCTTCAAAATAGACCTCAATCTCCTCTTTCATTTGACTTTCGTCTGCAAAAGGATATTCTCGGAGGTGCTTTTCAAACTTCTAAATAAAAATAAGTCGTCCGAAGCCAAATTTGGACTATATGGTGATCCAACTCAATGAAGTTACACTCGCGGAGGATGGCTTAGACTTTGGTTGCTTCGTGAACTCTTTCTTCATTATCATGAAGAAGAAGGACTTTGTGATGCAAACCTGAGTGTTTTTGGTCAATAGCCGTATGTAATTTTGTTAACGTATTACTAATATAATTCCTGCTTTGTTCCAAAAGATAATAGATTATCTTTTCAATGGATTCATGACCCCGAAACTGTTGGGGAAACTCATTCCCATACATTGCAATCATTTATACGTGGATAGTTTTAGGATAATTTTATTCGTTTGAGAAAAATTTGATAACACTTCTAATTTCACAAAATTCATTTTTTTATAAGCACGGAATAAAGAATAAATTGAAGTTAAACCGACATAAAAAGAAGTTATCCCTTTGGAACATTACTAGGCAACCGACATTTACTATCATGGCTAGAAAAATTTTTTTCTAGTTTTTCTCGTAATTTTTAACTAATAAAGAAACAAAATTTTATTGGATAATTTAAAATGAAAATTCAGAATAACGCCTTGAGTTAATTACTATCGAAATAAATACAACAAAATATATTCATTCGATTTTTTCAAAAGAGAAATTAAGTATTATTGGAATAATAAGTAATATACAAAGAATAAGTGTAAGCCTTTCGAAAGAGAAACACATACACCAAAACATAAATGCAAACACATTTTCAAATGGGGTTCTCTGAATTCGGTTATAAAAAAATCTTTCATTTACTCAGTATCTTCTAGTTTTCTATAAACAAAAAAAGGCCCGTTCTTTCATGTTTACATGATGAGGTTTATATGACTACATTTTTTGATTGAAAATCAAGATAGTTACAGTTCAAATCTTTTCTAAAGGGTGTTTCAAATTTCGCGGTTTTATTAAAGAATAAATAAAACACATAATTTGCATTCACTTTCAAAAACTTTTTATTGGTAATTGTTGTATCAGTTATGACATTTATATGCGAAAAATAATATCTGTCAAATGGCCTCCTCTTGCAGCTCCACAGACGTCCATACTTTTGTTAAAATTTTCAATGACATTTTGACATAATTGAGGCTCTATTTCACCAATGACACGAATAATTTCATCTTTCAAAGCAGGAATTGATTGCGGATTGTTTTTATAAACCTGACTTTTCACATAACACCAAAGAAAATAGTCTAACGGTGTCAATTCATATCGTCTTGGTGGTCGATTATAATAACATCACCCTTCATTGAGATTACATGTCCAGGAAATTTTTCTCCCAATAAATCAATTGATTCGTGTACAAAGTGAGGTGTAGCGCCATCCTGTTGAAACCGCATATCCTGTAGATCAATATTCATTAATTTAGACCACAAAAATTCGATTATCATCCGACGATATCGATCACCATTGACAGTTACAGCTTCACCAGCAGCACCAAGAAGTAAGGTTCCATTACACCACCATTCGGAATGTAATACACGCCGAACAGTAACTCGTTTAGAATGCATAGGTTTCTCATGAATAATTCGTGGATTTTCCTCACCACAGATATAGCAATTTTGTTTATTAACGTAACCACCTAGTTCAAAATGTGCCTCATCGGAAAAAAATCAGTTGGTTGTTCATTGATGAAATTGACAAATGAACGACGTTTTAAATGATCTAATGGCTTCAGTTTCTGTGTTATTTGAACCTTATGTGCCATCAGAGCTAAATCCTTGTGTAAAATACGCCATGTTGTTGATCCACTAAGTCCAAATTGTTGTGAACGTCATCTAATGGACATTTCAGGATCTTCAGCAACACTTTCACGAATCAAACCAATATTTTCTTGTGAACGACCACTACGAATGTATTTTTCACTTTTTTGATCTTCTACGGAACCGGTCTCTTGAAATTTTTAATAATTCGCCCAATAGTGCTTTCAGATGGACGATTATGTAAACCATAAAATTCACGTAATTTTCTAAAAACTCTTTTCACAGAATGCTGATTTTCATAAAATAATTCAACAATTTGAAGGCGTTGTTGTACCGTGTACGAAGCCATTTTTATAAATGTCATACATCACACTTTTTAAATGCCCACATACCCAGACAAATTCCGTGCGCCGTCTATATTATATTTATTCTTAAAAAAGCCGCGCAATTTGAAACTCCCTTTCAACACTCAAGAAAATTTAATATTTCTCAAGGTCACTGTAACTTAGTAATATGCTTAAAAATTTAAAATTAATGTAATTAATATATTTTGCTTTACAAGATTTGAAGATCTAGAATCTTTGATAAGAATTTCTTATGAACTCTTTCTTTTTCTGTAAATCAGCGTAAAACGCTTTGACTGCAGTGCAACTACAATATTAATCTGCTATTTTGTTTTCTGATTAAAACATAAGAGATAAGTTTATTAAATATTAAAGCTTTGCATGTTACATACAGATACCTTTGGAGTACAGCTCTTGCGCAACCTTTACAACCACTTAACATAAACGGGGTCGTATGTTAATTTCGAGTTTGGGTACAATATGTCAAAACATCAGGAACTGTAATATTCCGTAAAAGTTATTTCGACGGGAAATACGGAGACACGGAATCACATCCAGCTTTTCGTCAATTTATAAATATTCATTGGACAATTGTATATTAAACGACATAACGTAAGCAAGCAAGCGAGCAGGCAAGCAAGCGAAAGCATCCACTCGTCTCTAGTTTTGTTGTTGTTTCTCGTTTTGAGGAAGAGAGTGTGAAAATTGGCAAATTCACCCTTATATTTACTTACTTAGTTACTTTAGCTTAGATATTTCCCAATGTATTCGATTAATTTTCCCGAGCCGGCCAACCCAACCAACAATTTCCCATTTTATGTTTTCGAATACCTTCGGCAAACTATTCTAATAAGCGTTAACATTTAAATACAAAACACATTCTGCCACATCATCTAACGCAAATTACCGAGTGCCAATTGGTAATTTATTAACCTTCTAACATCACCAGGACATAATGATCTAATCCGAACGAAAGTAGAATAGGTAAAGAGACGCCGGCAAGGGAATGTAAAAAGGAAATAATATCTATCATTTAAAAAGAATACCTCGTCGTGGACCTAGACCTAGTATCCTGGTCACGTTTTAAAATTGATTTTTTTTACGTTGACTTGATTAGTTGATTGATACTGATGTAATAATACCCTTCTTTGCCCCTTGAGAATAACGATCTAATATTTAAGTACCAATATCGAGAAAAGTACTATTTATTATTCAAGTAATATAATTACTAAGTTTAGAAGATATTCTTAATATTTTGTTCGTCTAAGCATTAGAAATTCTATTTAATAATAATAAGTATTATTTTATCTTCTTTTCAGCTTTTGTGAACAACGTAAAACGGTAAATTAATACAAAAATGATGATACCTTGTACTTCTATGTTAGAGTACGCGTAATTTTATGTATAGAATATTTTCATTTTCTATTTTTTATTTTTTACTTGATTCAAATAAAGATGTTGCTATTATTAGCATTTCCAAATGTAAATATATTATGATAATCCTCAGAAGGGAGCTCTCAATACTCTAAGGTATTTACCAGGTGTACCGGAAAGTCATTAACGGTTCTTTTGGTAAAAAAGCTACATAATTTTCAAGAAAATGGAAAAATTTATTTATTCAAATTATTGGCCATTAGATTCTATACATCTTGCCCATCTTTCAAGCAATTTATGGATGCCATTCCAAAAAAAAACCATTCATCAAACCATTTCCGAACGAAATTAGCGAAGTGCTGCTCTGCAAGCCGGTGTCCCATTGATGCGAAAAGGTGACAGTCGGACGGGGCAAGGTCTGGAGAGTACGGTGGGTGCGATATTATGACCCATCCAAGTGCTTTCAACGCTTCCTTAACCGGTTTTGTTGTATGGGATGGGCGCGTTATCGTGCTGTAAAATCACATTACCATGTCTTCGGACCCATTCTGGACGTTTTTCTATCAATACAAGGTTTAAATTGATAATTTGTTGTCGGTAGCGATCAATATTAACTGCTTCACCAGGTTTCAACAGTTCCTATTACACTACGCCACTCGGGTCCCACCAAACACAGAGCATTGTCTTGCGACTAAAACGGTTTGGCTTTGGAGTCGATGGGCTGGCTTTGCCAGGTGATAACCATGAGTTTTTGCGCTTAGAGCTTTCAAAATAAATCCATTTTTCATCACCTATCCCTATTCGATGCAGAATTGACTTCCGATCATACCTTTGAAGCAGCATTTCACAAACGATTTTTTGATTTTCCATTTGCAATCATTCAATTGATGTGGGACCCATTTTCCCATCTTTTGGATTTTTCCCATTTCTCGTAATTAGTAGCTAATCGTTTCTTGGGCTACATTTAACACTTTTGCCAATTGTTTTTGAATTTGGGTTAGGTTTTCAATAACTGGAGTTTTGCATCTTCAAACTTTTTAGGTCTTTGTCTCGCACATCGAAATCACCGCTTTTGAATTGTCGAAACCACGCCTCACATCTTTTTATGGTTGGAGTATGCTCACCGTAAATTTGACTTTCAGCAGTTTTTTTTCTTTTGATTAAATAAGAAAAGTTAAGCGTGACGCAAATGCACTTTTTCAGGCACGAAACTCGACATTTTCAAAGAGGTATAAATCTATAACTGTGTTATTTTCACAAAGTATAGTATGTATGGCTTTGAAGCTTGATATCAGTAGAACAAAATGACATATGTGTCAAATCATAACATTGCATACTTAAACCTAGCGAAATCTGTTATGAAAACCGGTAACGACTTTGCGGTACACCTGGTATATTAATTTAGTTTAAGTTATGTGTATTTCCCCTTAATATACATTATGTGTATTATTAATGCAATACTCAGAAAGGATCTAATTATAATATAAAAAGGATATAAATGCATTGCATAGTCGGAATGCATTTACATTTGTGTTATAGATTTAATGTTACGAGAACAATAAATGTTAATCCATTAAATATAACTCACGTTTCTTTTAGGTATAATTATTGTTCCTATTAGGTATTAAGTATATACATATATTTATATTTTCCTGAATGTAATCCCTGAAAGGTTTTACTGATCTATTTATAGTTATACGAGTACATGTTTTCCTGTTTTATATATTGTTGAATTTGAAAAGAATGTATATTGTCAAAGTTTAAGATATGCACTTAGAAGTGATGACCCAGGTGATCGAAAGACGATATTCCCTTTGTGTTTAGAGTACGACACAGAAATTGGTAATTATCTAAATAGCGGGAAAATTTTAAAAAATAAAAATTATAGCTCCCAAAGGAAAGTGTGCTTCCAAAGCTCACAAGAGGGAGTTGGCCCAAGAGCTCAAGAAGAAAAGAGGCGGATAGAGAAGAGACCCCGGAGGCAAAGCTAGACCCATACGGAAGATCACTCTGCTCAGAGAGTATATAAATTGCCAGATATGAAGCGTATCAGTCAATTGTTTGTACAATATCAATATATATAATAATATAAATATACATACAAATGCAATTCAACACATTGGGGAAAAGAACGTCAAAAGCAGAGATAATCTGTAGTTGAATAGATAAGTGCATATATTTATAAACGGACAATATATTGTATATAAAGTAAAGAATTGTACATGTAATGTTAATTTTGTTGCTTTTCGTCTTGTTAGTTATAAAAAAGATCTCCTAAAGCGATTCTGAATCTTGTTGAACCCGTAGATATTTTATTTTTCCGCTATTTAAATAAAATGGGATGTTTATATGTATGCATCTGCTTCGTAATCTGAAACGCCCTGAGAATTATTGCTTATATTATTATGTAATTATAAAGTCGTATGCGTAATCCAGTTGCTAACCGGTACGCTGTGTTAAAATACAATAAATTATCACCCCAGGTTATATATACAGATAGATAAATAGATAAAGTATCAGTAACATCTATAAGAAGGAATATTATTAATACAATTATTATTAATGTCGTTGTATTTAGATGCAGACAAAATTAGATTGTTCTTTATTGACACGTGATCTGTGAGAATGTTTGCTTTAGCATAATTTAACCATCAATTTTTTTATTATTAATAATATAATTAATTGTGTTTACAAAATTGTATTTTTACAAGATTTCTATGTATTATATTACATGCCCAAGTTTGTATATACATGCGCACCTGTGACATGTTCAATTGTTTCTGATGTTTCGTAATATTGTCTACATATGTATTCAATATCGTTTTGTTTTACGATATACATATTTACTATAGTTTCTGATTTTCACAACTCGATCTTGTATTGCGATCATGAAACCGTTTTTTTTTTCTTTTTCTGCGTAAATATTCTCGATTTTTATCCATTTGTTGGTTGTCTGTTTGCCAATGCTTGCTTGTGTTCTTTAGTGTGGTGTGTCCCATGTATTATTTTGTTTCTCCAGATTTTCATTTGATTATAGTTCATTATTGTGTATTTTTCTGCATTTAAATTTATATTACTGAGGTTTAATGACCTGATTTAGTTGTAGATCACTCGGATCAGGAGGTGTTACTAAAGAAACCAAATTACTCCTTAAAAATGATTTTCTTCTATTATTATTTTGTGAATGGTGTTATTTCTTGTGGTCAGAAAATATATTCTAGGGTTGCTTACTTGCTTAAAGTGTACATTTTCATATATAGAATAAAAAAACACATAATTTGCATTCACTTTCAAAAACTTTTTATTGGTAATTGAAGTCAGTTATGACATTTATATGCGAAAAATAATATCTGCTAAATATCCTCCTCTTGCAGCTCCACAGACGTCCACTCTTTTGTTAAAACTTTCAATGACATTTTGACATAATTGAGGCTCTATCTCACCAATGACACGAATAATTTCATCTTTCATCGCAGTAATTAATTGTGGACTGTTTTTATAAACCTGACTTTTGACATAACCCCAAAGAAAACAGTCTAATGGTGTCAAATCAGATAATCTTTGTGGCCAACTAACATCACCGTTTCTTGAGATTACACGTCCAGGAAACTTTTCTCTCAATAAATCAATTGATTCGTGTGCAAAGTGAGGTGTAGCGCCATCCTGTTGAAACCACATATCCTCTAGATCAATATTCATTAATTCAGGCCACAAAAATTCGGTTATCATCCGACGATATCGATCACCATTGACAGTTACAGTTTCACCAGCAGCATTTTCAAAGAAGTGTGGTCCAATTACACCACCTGATCATAATGCACACAAAACATTAACTCGTTTGGGATGCGTAGGTTTCTCATGAATAATTCGTGGATATTCCTCGTCCCAGATACGGCAATTTTGTTTATTAACATACCCACCAAGTTCAAGTTTCCTCATCGGAAAACATTATTTTTTGAGGAAAATTAACTGGTTGTTTATTGATGAACTTGACAAATGAACGACTTTTTAAATGATCTAATGGCTTCAGCTCCTGTGTTATTTGAATCTCATATGCCTTCAGAACTAAATCCTTGTGTAAAATACGCCATGTTGTTGATCCATTTAGTCCAAGTTGTTGTGAATGTCGTCTAATGGACATTTCAAGATCTTCAGCAACACTTTCACGAACTAAACCAATATTTTCTTGTGAACGACCACTACGACTGTATTTTTCCCTTTTTTGATCTTCCATGGAACCAGTTTCTTGAAATTTTTTAATAATTCGACCAATAGTGCTTTCAGACGGACGACTATATAAACCATAAAATTCACGTAATTTTCTAAAAACTCCTTTCACAGAACGTTGATTTTCATAAAATAATTCAACAATTTGAACGCGTTGTTGTACCGTGTACGAAGCCATTTTTATAAATGTCATACATCACACTTTTTGGATGCCCACATACCCAGACAAAGTCAGTGCGCCATCTATATTTTATTTATTCTTAAAAAAACCGCACAATTTGAAACACCCTTTACTATTTCACAACAAACCACTTGTTATTTTTACCTAACCCCAATCTCGTACCTTAATAGTAAATAATAAGCTTTCACAAATGAGTAAATTTACCTGTAAAGAAATCCAATAACAAATGTAAATTATTGCTAAAATTATTGGAGTGCCTTTATTTAAAGTCAAAACGGCAATTATTTATGTCGATAATGTTCACCTAGCAGTGAGCACAGATCTACGTATATATACACAAACATACATACATATTTGTTCGTTAATACAATTAGAGCTATTATAATTAATGATTATGTAACCCCACTAATTTATCTACTTATTACATATATAACGACATTGTCAGTTTTGCGCGAGTGTACGCGTAAGTATTGGAGTGTTATAAATACAGAAACACCTTTCTATTTTGAAACTAATTTTAAACCTAATTAATGAAATAATCTGCATAAATCTGCATGGAAAACATCAAAGTAGGCACCCGTTGTTTACATATTAAATGCGGGGCGAGAGGAGAGGGAACTCGGTATTAAATCTCTATATTTTATGAATTTACAAGTGACAGTTTACATGCATGCATGTATATATGTAGAATTAATACTAGACGCAATTTCTGTAAATACTGGAATAAATAGAATCATAGTAATAGTAATATACCTTTAGTGTATCTACACAAACGTAATACTCAAATACCAGGGTAGTTTGACAAGTAGTGAGAATGGAAAAGAAAAACGAATTTTTTAAATATAAAATAATTTTTATTTTTCAATATATTCTCCTAAAAGAGCAATACATTTATTCCAACGGTGTTCCAATGCCCTTATTCCATCTCTAAAATGCGATTCCGGAAGGCTTGCAAAATACTTATTTACGAAGATGATAAGCTCGTCGTTAGACGAAAATTTCTTTCCACCTAGTGCCGTTTTCAATTTTGGAAAAAGGTGGAAGTCGGAAGGGGCTAGATCCGGCGAATAAGGCGCATGAGGTACTAATTGGAAATGCAACTCCTGGATTTTGGTCATCGCAACTGTGCTGGTATGCGAGGGAGCGTTGTCTTGGTGAAACAGAATCTTTTTCTTTGCTATTCCTGGCCGTTTAGCACGAATCTCAACATTTAATTCTTGTAGAAGTTCTGCATAATATTGTCTGTTTATTGTGGCACCTTTCTGAAGGTAATCAATGAGCAAAATGCCCTTTGAATCCCGAAAAATTGATGCAATCACCTTGTTTGTCGATAAAGTGGTTTTCGCTTTCTTTGGAGATGCAGAACCTCGTTCTAACCATTGTTTGGACTGTTGTTTAATTTCGGGTGTACTGTAGTGTATCCAAGTTTCATCGCAAGTAACAAGTTGCCTACAAAAATCAACCCGATTCCGCTTATAAAGGTCCAAACACTCATTGGAAATGCGCAAACGAGTGAACTTTTGATCAGTCGTAAGCAATCGCGGCACCCTTCTTGCCGAAAGCTTGAAAAGGCCCAATTCTTTCGTTAAAATGTGGTGTACGCGTCCTGTTGAAATGTTTACCATGTCTCTTATCTCTCTCACTTTGAGTCGTCGATCTTGCGTAATAATATTATGCATTTTTATAATCATTTCCTTAGAAGTCACGATTTTGGGTGCTCCAGAGCACGTTTCATCAACACAGTTTGTTCTACCACGTTTAAATCCATTTACCCATCTACTTATTATGGCGGATGATGGAGGAGATTCACCTTATGTTTCCCGTAACTCATCTTTTATTTCGGTAGCTTTCATGCCCTTAATTACGAAGTATTTAATCACCGCACGATACTCTGCTTTTTCCATTTTAACAAAACGACGTGTTGCTTCTTTTTCAATCAGCTGTCAAAAATAAACTAATCAACTGATTTATCTAAATATCGGAATGTAAACATATAAATAGACAACCTAAATTACAGTGCATTTGTTTTACCAATTAGAGCGCCACCTATGTGTCACTCTCACTACTTGTCAAACTATCTTCATACGTATAACCACATATACCACGAAGGACTTTTATTAAAGACTTATGCAGAGTATAGAAACTTTATTCGCTAATCTTAAACAGCGACCCTTTTATCACGTTCTAACCAGGGTGTCCTATACCATAATTGCCACAGCCTACTAATGTGTTACTGAAGCAATTTCAAGTTCAAAATGTCAAATGAACATATGCTCGAAACTTGTAACTGAGCTGCAAGCATTTATAGTTTTAGATAACCCTACTAATGCAGGTATTACGTACTCCTGCAAAAAAATTTGAATAAGCATCATTTAAAAGGAAGTCGCTTTATTGAATTAGTTGTTCAAAATGTCCGCCCAGTTGCTGCATATATAATGTAGCTCTTCTTAGAATTGAAGAGGTAGCTCTGCTGACAGTAGCGGATTTAAGTCTAGTGACCTAGGCGGCCAAGCAACTGCTGAACCTCTTCCAGTCTACCGGATCATATAATTTTGACTAAGAAAATCTCTACCAAAATTCAGAGATGTGTCATTGTGGTATATCCATGTTCGTCGTCTTACATTAAGAGGTACGCCATCCAGCAATGTTGTAAAGTCATTTTCCAGGAAACGTAAATAACGAACTGCTGTAAGACGTTCTTCGATTATAAACGCAGCAATTGCCACACCAAACATTCACTGAAATTGTCTTGAATACAAAATTTCCTAGTTTACCGTGGATTTTCAAGTGCCCAACAATGTGAATTCCTAATGTTACTGGTGCCATTTCTGGCCCTCGATTTCTCACTAACCAGCTACTAAATTCAAGTCTTGATGCGCAGTGGCCAGGTTTTAAAACTTATACAGATAAGATATATTATATAAACCAAAATTGTATAAACTCGTCCATATCCCTCATGCGGCCTACGTTAAGTCTGTTGGCTATTCTTGGGGCACTTGTAGATAGTTTAATATAGCCTCATGCGGCCTATGTTAAGTTTATTGACTCTTCTTGGGGCACTTGTAGAAAGTTTAGCATAAACGATATTAAGTATTGCTTCTTCTTGAGCAAGTTTTTGTTGCACGAGACGTTCAAAGGGAATGCCGCTCGTCCATTTCGATTAGACAACCCATAAACAAAGTGAATATCGGCGTATTTTTCATTCGGGAAAATTAATATACTTTTAAGAGTATTTCAATGTAACGCGAAAAAATAAACACTCTAAATTCACTTAATTGACGTTTATTGTCACAATGAAAAATAACTGATGAATCACAGCCACCCTGACTTTTTAATAGCAACGAAATCAGCAGCGGTACGTAATATTTGCATTAGCAGAGTTATCTAAAACTTCAACTAATTGTAGCTCAGTTACGATAAAGTTTTGGGCATATGTTCGTTAAACATTTTTAACTTGAAATTTATTCAATAACATATCCTTAGACTGTGGCATTCTCCTTAGCAGTACGTAATTCTGTTTGAAACCACTCTTCTTTTCCTCTTTGCTCGAAGGCATAAATACAAGTTGCATGTGGCAGGAGTATGCAATACACGATTGGCATTTTTACTATTCAAAGACAGCTCCACATGCAAGCGAGCGTTATTGTTGTGAAGTTTTAATTTTCCAATCAGGTCTGTTCTTTATAATATATATATAAAACACCGCCTGACACTGATAGAGAGTGGACTTCGCTACTCTTCCATTAAATTTTTTAATAGTTTACCGGAATCATTAAAAGAAATTAAGATATTCTTAATATTTAAAAAAAGAGTTCGTGATTTCTTAATTGATTTAGAACCATACAGTGTATTTGAATACATAAATCGTGGTTCTCTACAGCAAGAATGTGATGTATAAGAATATGTTTTAACACATGTAATATTTTGTATCTGTCATGACGTTTGCAATTTCTTTTTCTTTTTGTATAATTAATTGCAATAAAGTTATTATTATTATTATTATTATTATTATTATTATTATATATAGTGAGGACCACTACCAAAAAAGCGCGCACCGAGGTGTAGAAAAATAAGGACTATTTTTCTACACATCGGTGTTCCCTGCTATAACAATACATCAAAGTCATTGTCTGTTTGTAATACTCATAAACCGCCGCTTTATTTGCTTTTTAAGTCGATGTTGGCAAACATGGAATCCAGCGAGCATAGACCCTAGACATATCTAAATACATATCCATCTTTAAATTCTTTATGTCATTAAAAACATGCAGATCTTGCCATAAACTATTTCCTAATGGAAAAAGTTTCCGTTGAAAAAAATTAAAGAAATCTGCTTGGATACGTTTCGCTTTTTAACGTTTTGTAACTTATTGCACAGAACAGTATCAAGTCCAGCCCTAGTGTTTGCTGACTACTGATCCAAACTTTTAACTTTACCTAGCGCAAGAAAAGTCCATATTACTGCAGTATGGTTAACAAATAATTTATTTGCTAATTTATTTTTACTTAACTTCTATTTTCTTCCACCAATATTTGTAAAAGTTTGTTAAAAGGAATCATTCTATTATTAATAACACCCTATCTACTACATATGTTTCATGGATAGACCAATCATCAGGCAGATTCTGTGTTATTAATGAACGATTCCTTTTAACATTCTTTAATTGGCATAAAGCCGAGTACGCAAGTTTCTGTCTATTACACACTGGAAACCTAGTTTACCGATCTTGTGAGATAGAAGCGTTTCTCGCTTTGTCGGTCAATACATTTATGTATTGGTTGAGAGAGGGAGATATGATATTATTCATTATTTTTTCTGTATCGAAATGATATGACAAACGCTATGAAGGAATCGTTCATTAATAACACAGAATCTGCCTGATGATTGGTCTATCCATGAAACATATGTAGTAGATAGGGTGTTATTAATAATAGAATGATTCCTTTTAACATTCTTTAATTGGCATAAAGCCGAGTACGCAAGTTTCTGTCTATTACACACTGGAAACCTAGTTTACCGATCTTGTGAGATAGAAGCGTTTCTCGCTTTGTCGGTCAATACATTTATGTATTGGTTGAGAGAGGGAGATATGATATTATTCATTTGTAAAAGTTATTGACCAAAGTTTTGGGACCAAACACTAGTTTCATTTTTGCAGAAATCCTCGAGCCAATTTTGTACAATTCATCTCATAAACGCTGACTTGCTATCAAATTTAAATTAATATTCTAAGTATACAATAGTAACTTAACGATTAATATTTGTATACTTAGTAAAGCCACTGCGTGAGCGAAACGTATCGTATTTTATTTAGTATTGTTATGAATACATTTTTAGATATCAAACACGTGTTTTCCTTTCAAGTGTTCTTTTGCAGTTTATTAAATGGAATTCCAACAAATATCGACCATCTCTGTCACAATGCATTACAATGCGTGTTTGATCAGTACAAATTCCTTTTCATCGCAAATATCTATTATTTCTACATAAAAGAAAAATTCGACATGTCATAATATTAGTTTTGTTTTACAAACAAAACTTAATTGAAATTATTTGCTTAATTTTGCCAGCACTGTTAAAATCAAAAAACCTACGAGTCGTGGTTATAAAGAAAACCGAACATATTCATGATCTCCGTCGCTCACAGCTGATTTATCCCTGAGAAATAGAAAAATGTCACATGCTGTGAGATATATGTTCTAATATGTGGAACTCCTGACTGACCAAAATTTTCTTGACAGACAATATATTATGGACTAAAGTGTTGTCATGGTGAAGAAATCATAACATATTTTTCAACACATCAGGTCATCGCCTTCTTATTCATTCACAAAATGTAAGCAGAACCTCAATGTTGTTGTGATAGTTCGCATTTTTGCGTTGCTCTACTTGAAAACTGACTTCTTCAACGGAGCACAGAGGCAAGATCTAATTCGAACGAAAGCTATGATACAACTAGGCTACGCGCAACCTTGATGATGACAGCAGTAGAGAAGGAAAGATATCATGTGACATGGCCATGTACCGTTTGACTTTGACGCGTTCACAATTTGTCTGAAGAACGATCGGTTAAGTCTTTTTTGTAGTCATATCTTACAAAGTATGTT
This sequence comes from Dermolepida albohirtum, assembly GCA_031893035.1. Classification (NCBI taxonomy): domain Eukaryota; kingdom Metazoa; phylum Arthropoda; class Insecta; order Coleoptera; family Scarabaeidae; genus Dermolepida; species Dermolepida albohirtum. The sequence goes on from JAVIWB010006038.1 coordinate 25,883, forward strand.
GTAGTTTAAACATACTGATCGTATAGCATTTTTAATACCATTATTTAAATGAGAGAATTTCTTCAAACAAGTTAATTATTCACGTTTGTAAAATAAATTGCTCGTAAATCTCGTTAGTTCTAATCAGAATAGTCACATTTAGATGTAGAAGACTGTCACTGTTACAGTTTTCGAACTGAATCAGCGATCGAGAAATCTTTCCATTACTTCTACAAGTGAAATAAAAAACAGTCCTACAATTCTGAACTCTAAAAATAACAAATGCAAAACTACAATAGTTTCGCATAGTTTGAATTCATTAGAAATACATACTGTAAACGTAACGGGTGGCGCAAAAGTAATGTCATAATTTAAAGTGGCTACCATTTTGTTATAAGTGAAAAAGAAAGAGCTCTGTTTTCATAAAAAGTTTATCTGAGAGTGTAAAATTGATGACTTTAATTGGAAAAATTATATCGCTTAAATGGCCACCTCCCGAGTTGATGCATAATTGCGCTCGCTTTACGGCATTTTGAATTGTTGCTCGCAAAACACCTGGCTGTAAATTGGCGATTTCTTCTTCAATGTTAATTTTCAAGACTTGCAAAGTTCGTCGTTTTGTTGTGGTAAACCTGAGATTTTAAAATGCCCCGAAGGAAGAAGTCTGGTGCTGTTAGTTCTGGCGATCTAGACGACTAGTTCAAATCTCCAAAACGAGAGATCAATCGACCTGGAAATTGGTATTTCAAAACCTTCATCGTTGCCCGAGCTGTGTGAGCGACCTGTTGAAACCAATAATGATCGGGGCCCAATGCAGCAACTTGCGGCAAAAAGAACTCGTTTAGCATCTACCTATAACGCTCACCTTGTACGGTTACGGTGGTGCCATCGGCGTCTTCAAAAAAATAAGGGCCAATCACTTTTTCACGGCAAATACCGCACCAAACAGTCACTTTGAGGGGATGCAATGGCTCTTCATGCATTTCATATGGATTCTCTGTGACCTAGAAATGCAAATTTTGTTTGTTAACATAACCACTTAAGTGAAAATGGGTTTCGTCACTCATTATGATTTTTGATACAAAATCATCCTCTTCTTGCACCAAGTTTAACAAAGTATGGCAGTAAGTTAACCTTGTCCGACGGCACACAGCAATTCGTGAACAGTTTGCACTCTGTAAGGGAACATTTTCAAATCTTTCACCAGAATCCGTTGCAACAAACGTCTGCTGATGCTTAATTGTATGCATCGTCGTCTCATTGATGTTTTTGGATTCTCTCTGACGCCATCGGCAACAGCAACGATGTTCTCGGTCGAACGAGCAATACGAGGCCGACCACTTCTTGCGACATCTGTAATGGACCCAATTTGCACGAGGCGCTCAGCCTCGTTCGAGCACATGGAACACGACGACGAAATTCACGCTGTGCTAACACAACAGACTGAAAATTTGTCAAATAAGCGGTAACAATAATTCCACGTTCTTGAGGTGTGTATCGCTCCATATCTTGTTAACAACTAACTCTCTATATATCTACATCATAAATGTCAAAGCATTTGGCGCCATCTGCAAAAATGGCAGCCAATTCAAATTATGACATTACTTTTGCGCCACATGTTATACATATGAAGCCGCCTCCAAAATATTTTTCTTTATTTCGAAAGAAATTTTACTAGAAATTACATCTAGCTTACACAAATATGCAAATGAGACGTAATGTATGCATGTACTCTAACTTAAGGTGATCCAATCTTCTTTTCAAAGATAAATAACACTGTATCGTGTGTACAAATCTGAATAAAATTTAAAATTTTTCAATAAGCTTGATTTTAAGCAAAAGCGTTTGGTTTATACGACACAATAAATTCTACTTGACGTTCAGATCCGTGGACCATGTAAAACTAGACCGAAATAACACAAGTCGATCTTTTAAAAGGGCAGCAGCTATTCTTAAATACAAATACTTTATATAAAATTGTCGTCTCACTTCTGTACATAGTATATTTATTTCACGTCTATCATGTGTTATTTATCGTCGTTGTCTCTTCCTGTTTATTGACTTGACGTTATTCTAAATACTTAAAGCTTGTAAAATTGAATTTAAGAGGAAATGGACGCAATGGGGCACATATCGTCTCGCTTATGAAAATTGAAACGCATTTCAATTTTTAATAAGTGCCACAAATAATATTGACTATTGACATCATCGATGTACGCTAAAACTTGATACGTAAACAGAGATAAGGTAACAAATCATTGTTAAAGAAATTAAAGGATAAGAGTCTAAGATATAGTACGTCATTTTGCTAGTGCACCGTACAGGTTTATGAGTGATAAAAAGGGAGTTAAATTAAAAAAGTTTTAAATGGTTTATAACGCATCAAAAGATGTACTCAAAAGAACCACAACTCTTAGCTAAATTTATCCTTGTTGAATCTGACTGTTGCCTACGACCAGTTCAGTTTGGTTCTCAAGGGTGTTTTCTACGCTAAAGTTACGATGTTTAATTTCCAGCGTATACCCAGGTGGAACCTTAGTTGGTATACGAAGGTAAAAGCTCACTCAAATACGAAAAGAAGGCCAAAACTTTACCACCGAGGAAAAAGCAAAGGTTAAAGAATAAGTTCCGAATTTACTAACTACAACTTGTATATTCAGCGTGCTTACAAAAGTGTGAACAATAGTTTCTAAAGAAATAAATTCGACATTAGAATATTAGTCAAATAAATAAAATTTAAAAATGATACCACCGATAACTCACAAAAGCTCAAACCCATTGAGGTGTTAGTAGCACAATACGTTAATTATAAACTAAGTCAACAAAGAAAAAACAATAGTAGTATTAATAAAATTTCTAAATCGGACTAAATAAGAATTGGAATTTAATTTTGGCAAAATTGAGAGACGTTCTGAATAAAAAAAGAAAGAAAATTACTTAATCAAAGACAATTTAAAACTTAAGGAACCGTCACAAATACAAGTGATAAAATAACAGACGAAAGTCACTAAGCTATTTGCAAAAAACGACTCACTGACAGCTGATTTAAAACAAACATAACATCAAACAATTGAATTGTAATTTGACCAAGTAAAGAAAGAAACGATATAAAAACTTGTAAAATATAGAAATTGGAGAGATGTTACTAGAATAAATATACTGTAGGTGAAGTAGAAAAATAATTCATTGTACAGAATGTCGGACATAAGATATAAAATACAAAACCAAAAGGCACCACTAGAAAACCAAAAATGAACAGACATATTGATAAAGACTGCATAAGATAGCAAAAGGAAAACGATATTGTAACTAGTAACTCGGAAAATGCAAAATTAATATTAACATATGTATGTAGATGTATAAAAATAAAGATACAAGAAACAACGACATGAGAGGGAATCTAGCAAGCTTTTCTAGCGTAGGTAAAGTAAAGATATAAAAAACAAACTAGACCAAGAAATTACTACTTATAAGAGACAAGGAAGAAAATTAAACACATTAAGTTAAAATAATTTTCAGACAGAAGCAGGGGAGAAGCTAACTGTACAGTATAGAAGCAAAGCGTGAAAAATAAGTAGACAAAGAAAATTACACATAAGTGCAATTACAAACATATTAACTTATCACATGAAAATCAAAATCATTTCGAAAAACATAGTTTCCACCGTTAGAGAGATAAAATTTAAATAAACTACATAATTAAGATCAAACTGACATAGAAGTGATCGAACTTATTCAGAAGGTTTTGAAAAATTACATGTACGAGTAGGTGCATTGAACCTATCGTTAGAAATTTAAGACCTATCATCTTTGAAAACTGGAACAATTCTAATTCGTTTCTGTCGATCGATATTCATCACTAGATTAATTACAGACTAAAAGGCTTAGCAAAACAAAATCGTAAATTTTTAACCAAACTATTTAAAATCACATCACCACCAGAAGATTGCTAACTAAATCTAGCCGTAATGTTAATAACAAATTGCCAAAGAGGCTAATTAAATAGAAAGAAAATTTAAAAAATATCAGAACCAGGTTAGGTGCCTAAGAAAGGTTGTATAATGCAGAAAAAGCTGAAATATCATAATATCAAGCCTGTTAGTTGACATGTATTTAGAACGCATAAACCACTATCATTTCTCATATTTTATTTCATTACAGATTTAGTATGAGCAAAATGAAATTGTTCCCAAAATAACGACTTATGTTTTAAGTATGTTAAATAATATAGAGATTATTTAACATACTTAAAACATAGATAACTAAACAACTAAGAATTTCGATTGGATGAGCCCTAGACTTTGAAACGGCTAAAATGAATAGAAGTAAGTTAATAGAAACACTTAATACAGTGAATTTGTATTATATTAATAATTAGCAAATGAAACTGTCATAAGAACCAGTGGTGTACTCTGTATTTGAGGAATTGTGACGCTTCCAGAAGACTGCATGTAGTAGACACCATTATACACCTTCAATGCAATCTTAAAAAATATTTCTCAATCGCAAGACAGAAAGTTTCACCAGAAATAGTCTTCTTCGTAAAATAGTGACCACCATAACACTATTTCTCAAATGAGCAGCTTGATCCAGTATTACTCGTATATAGTCAAACTATGTAAAGCATAAGGATGTAACATAAACCAATATACTATAAATGATCATGAAACTGATTCATATAAGTATATATTATACCATTTGGCAGATATCGTGGCTTTGAGGCGTTATCAAAAAGCAACAGAAAACAAAGAATTAGTAAATGTATTAAGGTTGCATACATTAAAAAAATACTGTCTAAAAATATCAAATCCCATAAACATCGAATACAGATCCCGAAGAAGAATTGATATAGATTTTAACATATCAATGTAACTTTAAGCAGGAAAATTCACCCCTTTTATATACGCTCACTTATTTTTGGAGATTCCATTGACATAATAGGCTTGCGTTGGAAATTCGAGCATCAAAATCGCTATCCATTACCCGAACGAATTCCAGAATGCTTGTTCGTCTGTGGTTATGTATGTATAATTTGTAATTTTCCGGTATTCTAAACTCTATTTATATATCATCATCGATGAAATTAATAATAGTGCGGTGATGAAACGTCGTTTAGTTGTTGTTGATCATTAGTAAAATTGACATCGACTTATTTAAGAAAATTACTTTTTTGAAAATCTTAATTTTACCTAAAATAAAGTTTTCTGCTCCCTCTATATATCTTGAATATCTAGTAAAGTTCTCTGTTAATATTTAATTATGTAGTACGTACGAGGGCAATTCAAATTTGACCCGCATTTTATTTTATTCTGAACATAATTGAAAAAACAGTGCAAAGTAAATAGGGATGTTGCTAACGCCGTAAACAATTGCAACTTAATCGTGTTAATACTATCAGTTATATAAAAATGTCAAATTCTGTTGCACAATGTATAATTATTAAATTTATCAATATTCAATGAAGGTGAAAAAGCGACTGTTATTCATCAAGGACTAATAAGTAAACAGTCTGGAGAAGAGTGTTTATCACTCAAAACAGTGTTTGAGTGGTTAGTATAAATACTTCCAGTGTGGTCGTGAACGCGTGTCGAACTTGTAACATGCTGCCAGTCCAGCGTCTGCTGTAAATCTAGGAAACATTCAAAAAATTGACCAGTCGATTTGGAGCAATAGGTGAATATCTGTGAAGAAAATTGCAAGCACTAATGTCGGAAGTATTCAACTATTGCCCACCACAAGTTTACATTTAATAATAATATAGTACCAAGTGTGTTCTAAAACAACTATCCGCGGAACAACAGCAGAAACAACTTCAAATTTGCAGAGAATTCCGCTACAAGTATAAAGGCGATGACTTTTTGTCATATCGTGACAATGGCATCACTCAATGCTCGCCTCCGCCCGAAAAATTCAAAACACAACCATTGGCTGGCAAAATGGTGACGCTATTAAACAAATTTACGTCGAATAAAGAAAAACGTTTAATTCACTTTATTACGGTGAACTTCTTGGGAAGGTTAAACGGACTATACGAACATAATGACGCGGTCTCTTAAGCAACAGTGTTATTCTTTTCCACGATAACGCTCGGTCACATACAGCCCATCTAACGAACAACATATTGGCTAAACTGGGTTCGAAAGTAGTGCCTCACTCTCCCTCCCCTATATATCTCGTTAAGCCATTCAAAAAATTCTTGGAACACAAGCGATTTACCTCTAACGAAGAAGTGAAACATGTGGTGCAAAGTTGACCATGTTGTCAACCGAAAGAATTTTTTTCGATGGAAATATAGAAGCTACCGGAGTGATGAGATGTTTTTCAAGGAAGGTTGTTACTTAGAAACATAATGTATATATTGTATATAGAACATTAATGTGTAGTTTGTATCGACCAGAAAAATAAAATGCAGGTCAAATTTGAATCACCCTCGTATATTTCCTCAGAGTAAATAAATAAATATTTCATGCTTGTACTTCTTCGTATTTAGATATACTCTTGTTACACCATTATTTCGTTTTTTTTTTAAATAATTTTGTTATATTAAGCAAGCTTGGTATTTATATTTTCCTTGTTATGCTATACCAAAAGTAAATAGTGCATTGCCTTAATTTAACACTGGCGGATGTATCTTCATTAAAGTAGCTATTTTATAACTTCTCTGTTACTGACTAAAACATTTTCATTATAGCGGAGAAAGATTGAATATACAGTTGTTTCAAGTTTCAAGTTATGCTCACGATTTTCTCAACTCTAACCGGGAGAATTTTATTTTCACCAACTGAGGAGGTAATGTTGCACAGTGTTCTGTTGTAATAGGTCTCTCACACAGGCACGGGAAAACTTATTGTTAGATGTACATCTTTTTACATTCGAATTTATGTACACATTCTACGTACGTATATCCGTTTATTAAATTGTATATCAAATATACACTTACATTATGGTATACCCGTGGAAGAGCGTAATTGCCTAGAATGAAACTTCTTATTTGAGAATGTATAAATACATTCTTGAACATTTTTATTTATCTCTTTTGATGTTCTACATCTCGACATCTCGTATTAAAATATTTATCAACAACGTAATTTAGAGCAACTGAAACACGAATTGAAAATATTTCATAATTATCCGGAGAACGAGGGAATTAATCTAGTCCAACTTAACTAGCAGATATTTTAGTGCAACCAACACTACTTCTGGCTTTCTTCACAGTGATTTATGTACTAACTTTAAAAACTGAATCATATTAAAATTGCTCTTAACTTTAATGAGATTAACATAGGTTTATTACGTCGTAAATTTTGATTAGTTTGTGCTTTATTTCTTGATAGAAATAAGCAATATTATTGATAGTTTCAGACAATTTACCCGAGAACAACTTTTTTTAGTAAATAGAATACCTTCAGATAATTAAAAAGGACAATGGCGCAAATATATACATAAAAGAAACAAAAATATAAATAAATACGAAAAAGAATGTATCCATAGTCTGCAGAAAAAATACAGGGTCTCCTATAACTACAATCTCTTTCTAGTTACAGAATTTTTGCTTGTCGTTTACTAGTGTGTAATGTTGTCGGATTATGGTAAACAATTTAAACATAGTGAAATAACTGGACTATTCAATTCATTTATCATGTTTATTAGTTGATTATTTTGATAAGATAAAGCTCTGGTTAAAATGACGGAATATTATTTCGAAAGATAACAGTGTCAACGTCGTGAGTTTCTTAGAGTAAAACCTATTGCAAAGCAAGAAATTGCATACGTATCCCATATCGAGACCACAATTGCCTGCAGTCCTGCAGCGTTTTGGAAATTCATTCGAAGTAGAAGAGGCAAAACAAGTGTGGAAGTGTTTACTTCAAAGTCTGTTTCTAAGGCAATAGTTGATGCTTCTGCTCAAATCTTTTCAGGCGTTTTTTAATTTGGTTCAGCTTCTCCATCCTCTGGCGTTGCAGTACGACCATTATTACTATTTCTCCTTTTATGTCTGACGAGTTCTTGAGATGCCTCCAAAACTGAGGGCAAATTTAACAGCTGAACATGATGATGCCAAATTTCTTGGCTAGAAATTGCGGCCGTATGCTCTGTGAAACTTTATCCTGTATCTTCAACATTATTACGAATATTAAAAGTTCCACCTTTCCTGACATATGAAAGGTAAGCAGACTTGTGCCGATATATAAAAAAGGTAACCGCTCAGATATAAATAATTATAAACGTTTTAACATTGAGGATAATTTTTCTAAATCGTTTGAGTCTGTCGTACATCAGCTGATTAATACTAAAACCAAAACTGTTCTTACAACACATCAACATGATCTTATGACTAGAAGATTTACCAGCATCGATTTGGTTAAATTACTCAATTCATGTCCGAAATCTTGGATAATCATCGTTAGATTGACATTACTTATATGGATTTTACCAAGGCATTTGCCAGTATTGATCATTAACTACTCTTACATAAGCTGGACAGTTTTGGCTTTCTTAATGGCTTACTCAGTTTTATCTCATCTTACCACCATCATCGTTATGTATGTCATAGTGAATTGCAGACGGTATATTTTGCCCACAATTCGGATATATCGCAAGGATCTACTTTCGGTCTCCTGCTTTTTAGTATATTTATAGACAATCTTCTAAAGTTAATTGAGCAAAATGTTCTGACATATGTAGACGCCTTGAAGATATTTATGGAGATAAACTCTAAAAATAATTGAAGATTATACCCTATTGGTCTATTGCTAACAAAATTTTCTTAAATATCGATAAATATGCTGTTATCGAAAATTAATAGACCAACTCACTCTCCATATCACGTGAATCAGCTGGTGGTATTTAGCAGTAGTCATGTGAGGGATTTTGGAGCTCTATTTATATAATCGATTATTTCTTAATCTTAAGTATATCTTTATTATAACAGAAAGTTATATGTTGAGACTTTTGTAAATTATATTTCGATTACGTGCATAATAACAAATGTTGCTGCTACCAACCACAAACATTAAAGTGCAGAAATTCCTAATGATAACCTTATTTTTTAAGAAGTTATTGTATTAGAATCTCTATTTAGATAATTATTTCAATTAATTTCTTAAAAGTTTAGGAATATTTTGTTTAAGTATCTTCCACGACGAAACGAAACAATGCTAGACGGTATTTACACAAACACTGTACTGCAAAATACGCCTGACGAAAATGTATTGAGACAAAATCGCCCCAAGTTACTCTTTCCAAGGAAAAAACAATAGAATAACAGTAGTAATTAGTAAACTAAATAGAAACGAAACAGAACTGGGTAGTATTATACTTTTCAAAAGCTCTAGTTGAATAGAAAATACACTGAATGAAAACTAATTTCGTCTGAAAAAAATAAATCAGATATTGGACAGATTTGATACTTACTCAATGTAAATTCATTTTGGCTACGTTAATTAACATAATAACATCTACACTTTATATAATACTTATTTTAGGTGACGATTGTATGAGTAGTAATGACATTCCATTTAAATTAATTATTACCGGCAAACCAGTAAAGAAACTTCGTTTTTCTAGTTTTAAAGGATGCAAACCATTTGTTTAGTTTTAAGTGATTCTCCCATTTGAACAACGTACATTCTACGTCCAGAACAAATACTCGTACTGTAAGTTAACCACATTTCTGCAGTCTCTGTGTCTTATCTTCATATTAATTTTTATAAAATTGGATACAGTATTATCCGTTTCCTTTTTAAATCTAAGAACTCGACAATATCCCTCTCAGGCAAAAGCGTTTTGTTTGACAATGTAAAGAAACATGCAACATACTATTCCAATGAGTACTCTTTTCATATAATATTAAAATTAGATAACTAATTAGTAAATAAAATATATATACGATTACATTGCAGTTTTCTGTTGAAGTGTACATTAGATCGATAGGCTGTAGTTGTTTCAGTCGAGAAATTACACTTACGCTCTCAGTGTTTAGTTCGTTGGCCAACATATTCGCAAAATTTTTAAGTCTTTTATTGCGTTTTCAATTGTCTGATCACTTCACACAAAACAATTGAAATGTCATAATGATGACTTCATTTAACACATTGATTGGAGTGTCGACAGTAATGCGTAAAACTTTATTCTGGAATCACTAAAGCTTGATGATGTTGGACTTGCTCCTAGTTTCCCATAGCTGGATTCCATATTTCCAGCGTGACTATGGAATTGTTTTATAGGGAAGGCTGTGATTTGCGGCTAATGATTCAATGCATTTGTAGAAGTTTAAGACCAAGTTGATAGCGTTAAATATGCTTCTACGATGTTGGACGGCGATCCAAATATTGCCGATGTTTGGCATGCTAAGCCTGAAGTAGTTAGTAACCAAATGCTTGCAATATCTCAGAAAAGATAGCTAAACAATATCTCTCGGTACCTAAGTTTGTATTGATTTTTTTACTAATCTGCGTACTTGCTGAATGGTTATGTCTTTACCACGGAAGCTAAATTGACATTCTGGAATAATTTTTGTGGCATCTATTATTATTCACGTAAATCTGTTCGAAGACTTTAATAGCACTGGCAATAAAATATACTGATTCTTTCCAAGTTTGGTAATCTGAGTAATTTTTCATATAATTGCATGTAGTAGATAGTCCGCAGCATTACGTTGAATATAAATATTAATTTAATTATTTTGATACACTGCAGGGAGGAGAACTCTTAAAGGACTTTTAATAAATAATAATAATAAAAGTAAAATAATTAAAGCCAGACACTCTTTTAATGTAAATTTCTTCAGCAATTATTTTCTTTATCTTATTCATTTTGATCTTCTTATATGGTAAGTCCATTTCATACTCTTTGATGCAGTTTTCTTCGTTAGTTGTTACTTTGTATAGAAATAGATGAAATAATTTTTAAAGATGTTTAGAAAATGTTTCACGTTTCTCTTGGCCGACCCTTGACAAGTTGGATAGATCTATGATTGATAATTGATGAGTAATTATCATTCTGAATGCAATATTGCAAGCATATGGATATAACATTAACCAATACACTATGATTGATCATGGATTATTTAAAACTGATTCATATAGGTATATAATACTCCATTTGGCTGTTACTGGGGCTTTGAGGTATTATCAAAAAGCTACAGAAAACAAAGTATTAGTAAATGTATCAAGATTGCATACATTAGAAACACACCGTCTAAAAATATCAAATCTCATAAACATCGAATACAGATCCCGATGAAGAATTGATATGAAGGGTGTTTCAAATTTCGCGTTTTTTTAAAGAATAAATAAAACACATAATGTGCATTCACTTTCAAAAACTTTTTATCGATAATTGAAGTATGAGTTGTGACATTTATATACGAAAAATAATATCTCCGAAATGGCCTCCTCTTGCAGCACCACAGACATCCACTCTTTTGTTAAAATAACATTTTGACATAATGCAGGCTCTATCTCAACAATGACACGAATAATTTCATCTTTCAAAGCAGGAATTGATTGTGGATTATTTTTATAAACTTGTCTTTTTACATAACCCCAAAGAAAATGGTCTAACGGTGTTAAATCACTTGATATTGGTGGCCAATTAACATCACCGTTTCTTGAGATTAGACGTCCAGGAAATTTTTCTCTCAATAAATCAATTGATTCGTGTGCAAAGTGAGGTGTAGCGCCATCCAGTTGAAACCACATATCCTCTAGATCAATATTCATTAATTCAGGCCACAAAAATTCAGTTATCATCCGACGATATTGATCACCATTGACAGTTACAGCTTCACCAGCAGCATTTTCAAAGAAGTGAAGTCCAATTACACCACCTGACCATAATGCACACCAAACAGTAACTCGTTTAGTACGCATAGTTTCTCATGAATAATTCGTGGATTTTCCGCACCCCCAGATACGGCAATTTTGTTTATTAACCAAGTTCACCAAGTTCAAAATATGCCTCATCGAAAAACACTATTTTTCGAGAAAAATCAGCTGGTTGTTCATTGACGAAATTGACAAATGAAGGACGTTTTAAATGATCTAATGGCTTCAGTTCCTGTGTTATTTGAACCTTATATGCCTTCAGAGCTAAATCCTTGTGTGATATACGCCATGTTGTTGATCCACTAAGTCCAAGTTATTGTGAACGTCGTCTAATGGACATTTCAGGATCTTCAGCAACACTTTCACGAACCAAACCAATATTTTCTTGTGAACGACTACTACGACAGTATTTTTCATTTTTTGATCTTCCATGGAACCGGTCTCTTGAAATTTTTTGATAATTCGACCAATAGTGCTTTCAGATGGACGATTATGTAAACCATAAAATTCACGTAATTTTCTAAAAACTCTTTCCACAGAACGCCGATTTTCACAAAATAATTCAACAATTTGAATGCATTGTTATACCGTGTACGAAACCATTTTTGTAAATGTCATACATCACACTTTTTAGATGCCCACATACCCAGACAAATTCAGTGTGCCATCTATATTTTACTTATTTTTAAAAAAACCGCGCGATTTGAAACACCTTTATATTTTAACATAGCGATGTAATTTTAAGCAGGAAAATTCACCCCTTTTATATACGTTCACTTATTTTCCGAGATTCCATTGATATACTACGCTTCCGTTGGAAATTCGAGCATCAAAATCGCTATAGTTATGTATAATTTGTAATTTCCCGATATTCTAATCTGCATTTATATATCATCATCGACGAAATTAATAATTGTGTGGTGATCAAACGTCGTTTAATTGGTGTTGGTCATTAATAAAATTGACATCGACTTATTTAAAAAAATTAGTTCTTTGAAAATCTCAATTTTACCGACGATAAAGTGTTTTGCTTCCTCTATATTCCTAAAAGATCTAGTAAAGTTCTCTGTTAATATTTAATTTTGTAGAACGTACGAGTACAATTCAAATTTAACCCGCATTTTATTTTGTTCTGAACATAATTGAAAAAATACTGCAAAGCAAGTAGGGATGTTGCTAACGCCATGAACAACTACTACTTAATTGAGTTAATACCATCAGTTGTGTAAAAAATGTCGTGCATTAGTATGTCAAATTCTGTTGCACAATGTATAACTATTAAATTTATTTTCAATGAAGGTGAAAAAGCCACTGATATTCATCAGGGAATAATAAATAAACAGTCTGGAGAAGAATGTTTATCACTCAAAATAGTGTTTGAGTGGTTAGTATAAATGTTTCCAGTGTGGTCGTGAACGCCTGTCGAACTTGGAGCATGCTGCCAGTCCAGCGTCTGCTGTAAATCTTTGATTGTGTGTTCATTTGTCTGATCACTTCACTTATTAAAACAATTGAAATTTCACAATGGCTTCACTATTAATCATTGTATGGAGAGTCGACAGTAACGCGTAAAACCTGGAATTACTAAAGTTTGATGATGTTGGACTTATTCGCAGTTCCCTATAGTTGGATTCCATATTTCCAGCGTGACTGTACAATAGCTTTATAGGGAAGGACTTTATTTTCTACGGAAACTTGTGACTTGCGGCTAATGATTCAATGCATTTGTAGAAGTTTAAGACAAAGTTGATGTCGTTTGATAAAAGTATACTTCTGCGATGTTAGACTGCGATCCAAATATATTCCAAGATGTTTAGCATGCTAAGCCTGAAGTAATTGGTAATCAAATGCTTCCAATATCTCAGAAAAGACAGGTCTTTATTGAGTTTTTCAATTCTGGAATAATTTATGTGGCATCTATTATTGTTATTAAACTTATGACGTAAGTCTTTTCGAAGACTTTAAGAGTACTGGCAATAAAATGATGACCATGTAAGAGGATACTTCATGCTGATTCTTGCCAGGTTTTGTGATCTGAGTAATTTATCATATAATTGGATGTAGTAGATAGTCCGCACATTACGTTGAATTTAAATGTTAATTTAATTATTTTGATACACTGCAGAGAGGAGAACTGTTAAAGGACTTTTCTCGTAATAAAAGTAAAATAATTAAAGGCAGGCGCTCTTTTAATGTAAATTTCTTCAGCAATGATATTCTTTATCTTATTCATTTTGATCTTCTTATATGGTAAGTCAATGGACTTACCATATAAGACTTTTTGATATGGTTTCTTCGTCAGTCGTTACTTTGTATGGGAATAGATGAAATAATTTTTGAAGATGTTTCAGCTTTCTCTTGGTCGACCTCGTCAAGTTGTATAGATCTATGAATGATAATTCGGGACTAATGATCATTCTGAATGCAATATTAATATTTCTTTTACCTAAAAAAATCTGTTTTTAAACTATAAAAAGACTTAGAATTAGATAAAACAAATTACAGTCAATAATAGATATACATACACCTACCAACTTTTAACTTTTCTGAAAATGCATATGTTGTGTATATTCAGTTGCAAAATAAGTACAAAACCTTAGCCTACGTAGGTGCTTCAAATAGAATTGGCCAGAATATACTCGGACTAAATGAGAAAATCATTTGAAATTAGAATAAATCAACATTCTGTTTCCTTTCAAAATAAACCAGGACTCCTTTTACTTTTATCATATTACTAAAGAAAACTTCAACCCTAAATTTAATATGATCGCGTAGACAACAAAGGAATTAAATTATGTTTATTAAAACCAGTGGAAATTAATAGATCAAAGAATTCAAGTGATTTTTTCACAACTAAATAAAAACCACATAATAATTCACCATCACAAATGCTTAACCTATTTCGAACATTTAGCAAAAACAATAAATTTTATATAACATTTTTGTCCCTTCTTGACTACAAGAATTAGCTGTAAATTCCTTTAAATGTTTAATAGTCACCTGGGACAAGGCTGTTTTTTTTTTACAAAACTGTATAATTTAATATTGGATGCGTTTGTGACCCTTCCTAATTACCCTAATCATGAATTTATAAGTTTTTAACACTTTTATATATACGAGTTCTTCTCTAGTACATAGTTTAACCCAAACTGAAGAAATCACTGTGTGGCAAAATAATTGTTGTCTGAAATAAATATTAAGCATGAAAAGCTACTGCGTTTTTAAATAATTGCACGAGAATATTTAAATTACGGATAATTATTTGTAAGTAAAGCAAAGTAAAATTTGTGAAAGAGGTAATGTTTCCACTAGCTATGGCAATCAATACTACCTTCTAAGGCGGATCAGTACATTCCCGCTTCTTCGCTTCAGATTAGTAGTCTTTTATGTCAGTAAAGACATTATTTTTCCACAAACTGTGCGTTAATCACATGGGTTCGAATTCTAAACTTTTACTTCAAATTTCAAAATTTTATTTACAAATCGACTCAAAAACAATCAAGTGACCAATATGTCGTTCTTATAATTAATGGTATAGATGCAAATTGGTGTTATTTTTGAATTGTTTCGGCATTTCTTTCACATATTTTTATGTATGTAGCTACAAACTAATTTTGAATTACTCATTTTCTTCGGGAACACAAATTATAGAACATAATATTTTAATCTTACGGAGGTATAATCTGCATTATCTAAAAATGCTAGAAAATGATTGAGAATGAAATGTAATTTCTGGATTGAAATCCCCTGCCGAAAGACCACCAGATCCGAATTCGATCGACCTTCTACGCCTAAAGCTGAATTGAATTTTACGTGCAGCTTCAATATGCTCTACCTTTTGCAGTTAGATGGGCCTCCTTACCGGAAGCATAACAACAAAAAAATAGCAGATACTTCAACTATACTATTTGTTAATCGAACCAATAATTAACGTTCGAGTAAAACCAAAAATAAATATGTTTAATTTACCTTGTGGACTTCCGCGGTTCGTTGTCCATAGTCCATGGTCCACTCCTGCGAGGAACATTCTCAGGGCTGCTGTTAGTCTTCTCATTGTTGGAGTAACGTACTTTCAGTTTCAGTGCAGCAACGACAAGATCAATAACAGCTCGGACAATGCTTCGTTGACGGACGAAACGTCTGACGCGGTTCCAGACCAGATCCTAGAAAAAAATAAATATGCCTAGATTAATGAAACGCAAATTTAGTTATTAGATATACATAATAAATTTTCAATATTTAAGAGAATTTTTTTTATTTTTCTCATGGAATTTTGCTTTCTCATCGACTAACCTTGCACAATAATAAATACTTACAAATGATAGTGTATATGCATAAATCAAGTGATATTTCAACACCCATAAAGAAAGAAAATTATTATATTGTATAATTTATAATACCTAATGTCTTAGTTGGGTAAATGTATTTTTTACCTGTACGTAAGTTTATTAATCGATACGATCTCGCAAATGTTACTTGCACATTTCTACGGGGCAATATTCAATCTCTTTCGCGTTATAATTCACGCTAAAGCGTTTTTCTGTTCTTTTTGCAGTCTCCCCAATGATCTGGGTCCCCAATCAGTTAGTTGGGGCGCCGGCTGGAACTGATGTAACAATTGACTGTCACACGGAAGCTTATCCAAGAGCGATTAGTTATTGGGTCTACGAAAACGTCATGCTCTTGCCCAACAAGAAATACGGAACCGAGAATATGGAAAATAGCTACAGAGCGCACATGAAACTGACGGTGAGGAACTTACAATCTGGAGATTTTGGAAATTATCGATGCATTTCGAAAAATTCCCTCGGGGAGACAGAAGGTTCGATTCGACTTTACGGTGAGTGTTTCACTTTTTTTGAACTATAAAATGCCTTACGGCATTGTATCATGTTTTTTTTATATTTTTATGTACACCTGCGATGTGACACACGCTCTTATTCGATATTACTGAAACGTTTTTTTACTTTCTTTGGTTTCCACGCTTTTACATTTTTAATAGAAACTTATCTTTGTACTATTTGTACAACTTCTTTATCCAAACATATTTTTCTGTAAAAAAAAATAAAAAATACGACTAGAAAACACAGAACATATTTAGAACGATTAAAAAATATCTCCAAATAAATTACAACCATCCTACTCGTTTCTTTAAAACTGATGATGAATAATATACATAAAATGCAAAAGTTTTCTATTCGTTTTTGATAGAAAGTTTTAATTTAACTGAATATGAAATACAATTGTAAGTTCACACAAAGATTATTATACTGAATGGTCCCTTATTATTACTCGATGTTGTATTCTATACTTTGCTAATACTACTCCCAATCCAGTTCACCACTGTTAAATAGATACCAACTTGAAAAATTTCAATATATCAGCCAGTCTGTACAAGGAAGGAAGGCTAAATATACCAATTGAATTTAAATATATTGGGTGATTGAATGACGTAGGTTACATTTTCGAGAATTTTGGTTTCTTCACTACCCTACATTATTTGTTATTTTTCAGTACTAAATTTGTTGTATTCTACGAAAACCTATCAAATGACTTTTCGTGATTTTTCCGTGTTGGTTTTGTAACATCATTTATATTTTATTATAAATTTTCAAACAAGCCCTTTATAGACCAGGTGTTTCAACTTGAACTGGGTGCCTTCATTATTTTTCAACGAAATACGAATGGAATATAGGTTTGATTCATTGCTTACAATATATATGATCAATATTTCGCGAGCAAACATTATTTTCAAAGAAAAATTAACAGATCGACCTACTTTTTTAATAGAAGAACTTTATGGTGTCCAAGCTCATGCTGACCGAAGTTTAACAAAATCTTTATGAAAATTATCAGCGCAAACAAGTCATTTCACAGAAACTATATGACTCATAAGCACATTTGATTATTTTCAGCGTTATTCGTAATGAACTGATCGCCGACACTTAAAATGAATCATCACAAGCATCAACGTTTTCGTTGTATAGAAACTGTATCTTTATGATGATGAATTGAATAACTGAATTGCATTCTGTTAAAATTGTGTATGGGTAGCAATGTAGCAGTAATGACGATCATTTGTCCTATATTTTTCCATGTAACAATTTCTGCAGAAAGATATAAAACAGATATTTTGCAAGAATTCATGGCATAGTTACATTCCAAGACATCGATGAATATTGGAGTTGCGAATATACCATGGTCACAGATTATATTTTGCAACAATTTGGAAAAAAACGTCTCGAAAAATTTGTATCGTTTTGATGTTACTATCACTGGCATATAGCATACGTGCCATATAGCTACTACGGAATTTCTTCTTATGAGTAAAATCCACAAAGCTATACTGGATGATCGTCGACTGAAAGCGCGCGAGCTAGCAGATATAGTAGGCATTTCAAAAAGTGCGGTACATCGCATATTATCTGAAAATTTGGACATGCAGAATGGATATCGCGTTTGCACACACTCAAACAAAAATAGTGTCGCGAAGATGTTTCAATTGAGTGTGAAGTTCAATTGACTAGTGAAGTTTCACAGCAATAAAGCCGAATTTTTGCGGCGTTTCAAAACCATGGATGAAACATGGGTCCATCACTTCACACCCGAGATAACAGAACAATCAAAACAATGGACTCAAAAGGGAAAACCGTTTCGTTTGCAGGCAAGGTCATGGCATCGGTTTCTTTGGGATGCGCGTGGAATAATTTTCATTAACTATCTTGAAAAAGGAAAAACTATCAACAGCGAGTATTATGCGAACTTATTGCAACGTTTGAATGAAGAAATCAAGCAAAAACGGCCGCATTTGGCTAAGAAGAAAGTGTTGCTTCATCAAGACAATGCACCAGCTCACAAATCCGTTGTTTCAATAGCCAAAATTAATTAATTAAAGTTTGAATTGCTACCTCATTCACCCTATTCGCCACATTTAGCCCCCTCGGATTATTTTCTGTTCCCAAACTTGAAAAAATGGCTCAGAGGTCAAAGATTTTCTAACGATGAAGAAGTGGTGTCGGCAGTTAATGGCTATTTTGAGGAGCAAGACAGTTCTTATTATAAAAAGGGTATCGAACTTATTGAACATCGCTGGAAAAAGTGTATAGAGCTAAAAGGAGATTATGTTGAAAAATAAGTATATGTCTTTCCAAAATTTTTGTTTCCTTTGTTAGGTCGGGTACTTCTGGGACCACCCTCGTAAGTACAGTGGAAGAAATCTATAATAGAGGTTGAAGACTATCTTAAGCTTCAGCTAGACGAATCACAAAGATTTAGGAAAATTAGTATCAAGCATCCAGAACCATATATTTTCAATTAAATATTTAAGAGTGAAATCTAGACAGTCGCTTTTCTGATTGTTTTTATAGTCGTAATAGACCTTGAAAAAGGTTTTGATAGGGTACCCAACAAGATAGTCAAAGAAAGTATAAGCAAAAAGAAAATTATTAAAAAGTCGGTAAAAGAGGCCATGAGCTTATATGACAATGATAAAAACTATGTAATAAAATACAGCCTGAAATCTGATGAATTGAGAATTGACGAGGATCCGAAACAGGAAGGTGTACCGAGTTCATCTCTATTTAATATAGTCATGAACGATACCATAAGAGAGACTGATGCTATAACCAGAAAATTGTATACAGGCAACAGGAACTTGTAATTAGTATGGATTTATAAACTGTGTCCCTTTACGGATGACCTGGTTTTTTTTTGTAGGCAACAAGTACGATCTCCAAAAAAAACTTAGTGATTTGAAACAAAGCTAAGAATCTAAAAATAAAAGTTGATAAAATCGATAGAAAAAATAAGCATAAAGATAAATATCGAAGTAGATGGTAAAAAGCTGAAGTA
Organism: Dermolepida albohirtum; assembly: GCA_031893035.1. NCBI lineage: Eukaryota > Metazoa > Arthropoda > Insecta > Coleoptera > Scarabaeidae > Dermolepida > Dermolepida albohirtum. The sequence goes on from JAVIWB010006038.1 coordinate 45,541, forward strand.
AACTGACAGTTAAATATTTAAGAGTGCACATGGACACAGGTAATCAGGAAATCAGGAAACAACGGCAAGAATAGAAAGTGCGTCTCATATGCACCATGCTCTAAGAATAGGTAAGGAAGAAGCATCAGGAAAGACAAAAAATAAATGTATTTAACTTAGTGTATATTTCAATCCTTACGTTTGGATGTTAAAGTTGGATACTGAGCAAGCGATTACCAAGCAAAGTACAAAGCATGAAAATGAAACACCTACGTCGAGTAATGGGAATAACAAGATTGGATCGCCTGCAAAACACGTTGGTGAAAAATGAACTAGGAATGGAGCCTGTAACAGAAAGAGCAGAAAAGAGTCAAGTGAGTGTAGTAGTGTTATAAAGAAATACCAAAAAACTTTATTAGGCACTTGAATTAAATAAATAGTAGTAGCTATAAATCATACAAGTTTCTCAATAAATAAAACAATATATGATTATAGGGTCCGTAAAAAATCAAATAAAACATTTCGCGCCAACAACTATTTATTACAACACTTGAAATTTAATAAATCTGTAATTTCACATATTAAAGATCCGTGTTAGACCCCTGTTGAACTAATGAATGTGATACGGGTGTTAAAACAAGCTGTAATCAAAATTACGGCCTAGCTGTTAAATTCAAAATGTAGTCAAACTGTCATAACACCTTCACATTATAAATTACGGCGTATTTTGTTGTTTTCGTCCACCCTTTTGACACTTAAAAAATTAATAGGCACCAAAAATGAATCGCAGAGTGTCCGCACTACAACAAAAGTTACTTAGCATTTCGAATATCAATCACATATCGTATCGAAAATCTTAATGAGATTAAAAAAAGGTAACAATAAATTTGTTTTTTACGAAGGGCCTCTCTCTGACCAATTTAATTAATTAAGCCGTTGTTTTAAGTTGAACCTGTATTATTTTAGTTGGTTATATACATCGTATGGTCCTCGACATAGAAAACGTTACACTTCACGTGTTCAGTTACCCGAGTGTTTTTGAAATGTACACTCCGTAAATCTGGAAATTTAATGAAACAAACATTTATTTTGCAGACGAAATTATCGCCGAAGCGTTCCGAAATTTGTCACTTCTGCTGAGAAAATTCGAAAATTGCCTTACCGCAGAATTAATCTCGCAAAGCTTTTTATCATTCCCGCAATAAATATGAATAAAGTAACATTTTTGTGTAAAAGGGACGTCAGATAAAAATAATTTCAGAATATTAGCATTCTACAGGATACAATATGGTTTTTGAGTATATTGTATTGTATATTGTATTGTACGTTTACTAGAGCGTGCATTAAAATTACAAAACTTATTTCAAGCACCTAATAATTCTCTTATTTCCTTAATTTATTAAGTATATACGAATACAAATATATATTTCAATTGTATCTAATTAGAAACGAACATTGATTTCTGTCATTTAACGTTAGCTGCAAAAGTAAATATACACCGTGTAAATTAATGAAAAATATCTGAACCTAACTAAAAATAACAAAATTCATATCACAAACATATATAACAGTATAAAAAATAGAACAGATAAGCTTCCTTCCTCCTTTTGGATTTGTATTCTTAGTACTTGAAAGCAGCGAATTCGCTAAGTTTTCTGTTACATTTTGAATAATTTTAAACCATTCTTGAAGACCTGTTCTAAATCATTATGGCCTCTATCTCGTGCTTACTTTTCCATTGGTAGATATATTCTATGGATACTCAATTAGAATATCTTCAATTGGTCCGATATGGCAGAAATATTTGAGGTCATTGTCTTGCAGAAAGAAAAGTTACTCCTCTAAACCCTTTGGTATAATCGTGTATATTGTTCTGTAAATTCTTCAAATAATCATGTCGATCAATCACAGAGTCAATAATAACTAAATCTTCGACACCTAATAACGCCTTACACGTTCATACCATAACAGATCCGCCGCTGCGTTTTACGGTTCCAACATATTCGATCTAGGGTAAAAGAATAAAGCTAGAAAATGTAGTTTAGTGAGACACGCAGACAATGGTAGATTTGAATATGTGGAACGGGTTCTATCGCTACCTCATGTAATTTAATTTACGCGAACGATAAAATAATCTGCGTTCACCTAAATAGTTCAAAAGAAAGATAAAAGAAGATAAGCTGTTGGGAAGCAAAAGTGTTAAATCGTTGGCAAATGTACAGTTGTTTGCTAAACATAGATTATGATCAAAAGTGAATTGCATACTCAAATAAGATAATATTATTGGCTCTCCCAGAAATGAACCGCCATACACTTCGAAATCGAATATCCAGTTTTCTGATATCCTCCATGTTTCCTAAACCTGATGGTAATCGATTTCAACCTGTTTCCGATAATCGTATGAGAAATCACCAGTTTCAATAATGAGATGACAAAGGAGATATTCCTTTATCTAGTGACCATCATTTAGCACCCCAATGCTTAGTTTTTGGAACTTATTGAAAACGCTTCTGTCTCTTCGAACTTCCATAATGATATCTTTACAATGTACGATTCGATACAATTTTTGGTCATCCATCAATTGATATGGAATAAACTTGGAATTCAATTCCCAAGAAAGTATTTGTAGATTAAAATGTGAAAAATTACTATTTGGATATTTCAAGTTCCATTTTCGTGAATTTGTTTGTAGATTTTTTTTGCTTCACGCACTCTTTCAACATTTTCCTGGGACGACATTTCGTTTGAACAATCTAAACATTTTTTTATGGTCTACATGTCCTCTGCCTTTTTTGAATCACCGATGCTACTTAAAAACTATAATTCGTGATAAACGATGACTTTTTAAGCAGTTTTAAATATTTGGATCATTTTCGTAGCACTTTTACCGGATTTAATACAGAAAATAAGACATGCCATCATTTTTCATCCACACAAACTACTTTTGTTTAAATGCATCTTAGATTCCATGATTTTTTTTAGATTTATAGAAAGGCTGACACTTCATACATCATTTCTCACCGACTGAATAGCACCGATAATTTCGTTAAAATATATTGACATTCTAATTATTTTCCGTACAGAAGGTGTAGAGTATCTTCATATCACAAGGTTTGTCGTTAACTAACCTTGTGATATAAAGATGCTCTACACCCAACCAAGGGTTAGATAAGTAAGTACCCCTAGAACATTATTTGAGAAACAAACTGTATTTATAAATAATGTTCTTTGCTTTTGATTAGGACCAATTAGTGACGTTAATAATGAATATTAAGCTAGCATCGTAAGAGAATATTTCAATTATTATATATACTACCGCTCACGGAGATTGGTCAAAGGGAAAAATTTTGAAGAATAAATGCGCATGAAATGAAATTACAAAGTAATATATATATATTATTTCAAATGTATATAAAAACGTGATAGAAAAAGAAAAATAACTCAAAATTAGTAACGAAGTGAAGAATAACCTTTTACTAATTATACTCGTCCTTCGTCGAAAAATCCTCCCTTTGATTTGTCTGAACAGCACGTGGCATTCTTCTAATTTGCTTTCCAAGTGTTTCATTCGACATATTATTCCATTCGATTTGGGATGTATTCCAAAGCTTTTCTTCCCACAACTTGATGAGATTTAAACCCATGCTTTGAGGCAGCCACGTCATAGTATGCAAAACGTTTTATGTCTGCTTTTGTGCCAAATAATCCTTACATATTTTAGCAGTATGTTTCGAATCATTATCATGCATAAAAGGATGGATTAGCAATATTTTCTAAAATCGCATGATAATTTTCCTTGTGCATTATTCCATCAATTTCCCTCAAATTTCCAATTCCCTGTAATAAAAAACAACCCCAAACAAAAATTGAATCACCTCCATGCTTTATAGTTGATGCAATGCAATCGCGGAGCATTTTATCGGTTCGGGACCTTATGAAGAAAACTCGATGTTGTTGACCCAATAGCTTAAATTTTGATTCGTTAACTCAGAGGACATATTTTCGCTGTTCTTCTGTTCAGTCATAGTGACAGGGTGGAAGAATAGTAATTAAATTTGTGTTTAATTTCTATTATATCTTCTTTGTTTTTCTATGTCTTTGGTTGGCCAAACTTCAGTGAGCGGTAGTGTAAAAATGAAACTCTAGGACATGTTCCAACACAAAACTTAATATAGACAATTACTTAATTACCAAACCTAACATAGTACTAAGAATATGTTCAATCAAAACACGATAATTTAAAAAAGAGTTAATAATTTGGATGATTTATGAATAATAATTCTTGTTAACATAAGGTATTAGTCTTGTGTTAGTCTTGGCAATTATAGGGCAAGATTTTTATAATAGGCCAGGGTTTCGCTTGGTACAGATATATTTAATATATTTTTAAAATAAAATACAATTTTTGAAGTATTATTTTTTCACAGAATTTGCTCATTTTGAGTACTGTTTTTAACGAATAATATTTTTGTTGGTTAAATAAAGATCGAATAACAATTTAATGTGCAAACTTGCCAAAAGTAAGTGTTATGTTGTGTCGATTTGTTTTTATAATATAAATCGACATAATATAACACATTACATAGGATTCTTATCTTCTTAATTCTCAGTAATTACAACTTTAAATGAAATTTGTTTTAGTTCTTTTACATTCTTAGAATTACAGGTGGCTATTAAATGTATTAAACTGTGACCTTTTTAGATCTATTATGATACACATGCCTCCTTAGATTCTCTTGGTTATTTTGCATATGCCTGTTGAAGTTAACCGGTTTTATGTTTCTCTTGGCCTGCATACGTGGGTTATCTTTTGTTTTGCATATAAAATTGGAATAAAACAGTAGATAGCTTTTAAAGACTTGATTGTCTTTCCAAGTATTTTCCACGAAGATTAATACACTTTTAGATGCGCTCGAACCAACTCTGCAAGCAGTTGTTCAACTCATTTGTTGGTACAGTCAAAATTGCGTTTTTGAAGGCAGACTGCTCCTTCTGACGATTAGAAGCTTTGACCGCGCAGTCCGTTCTTGATTTTCGGAAAGGTAAAGAAATCGTTGGGACTTACATAAGTCCAGACTGTAGAGAAGATGGTTCATTAATTCGACGTTTTGTTGCGTTAAAAACTCAATTATGTTGCGTGCTGTGTGCGAACTTGCATTGCCTTGGTAGAGGATGATTCGTCGTTCAGGGTTGGTTTTTCGAAGCTCAGCGATGACTTACAGCAAACAAATGGTCGTATACGTGTATCAGCAGGAACAGTTATTTGATCTTTTAGAAGAATTGTTGCTACATGACCTGCTTTCGAGACAAATATCACGACCATCTTTTTGGAGACACTTCGAGAACGGATGACTTTTGTCAGCTTTTCTTCACCTTGGAACAGTCAAACAAACGATTGGCATTTATTTTCTAGCTCGTATGAGTAAATCCAAGATTCATCGCCACTGACAATGTTGTACACGTTTTTATAGTTCCCGGAGTTAAAGCGATCTAGAGTTTTTTGACTCCAATTTACCCTAGCTGCTTTCTGTTCTTCGGTCAACAGATCCGGTATCTAACGGAAAACTAATTTATTACACACAATACTTTTTGCAAAATTTTTTGAATTGTGATATTCAAAATCCCCAATAATGTTTCGATCTGGCGATATGTTACATGTCGATCTTCGTCGATGATCATGAGCACAGCATTGACGTTTTCCTGAGTGACTATTATTTTTAGTGAACCTGCTCTTGGATCATCACTAAGACTAATCCGTCCACGTTTGATTTCTCCATATCAACGAGAAATTGTTAACTGATGTAGTACTTCATTACCGAAAACAGAAACCAACTCGGCGAGGCATCCTTGTTGAGATAATTGTCTTCGAAAATTATAAAAAAATTATTATTTGACAGTTCGTTAAAGCTACAACACGTATCGCACTAAAACTTTGGATTTAGGATAACTAAAGATGGAAGTTAATTTTTAGTGACAAACTTCGATTAGTGGCGCCCTCTATGCCCTGCTATGCAAAACTTAAAGAACGTCCCACGTATAATATTAACTTTGCTTTCTAGCTTCTGCACTTTAGCCTTAGAAATCCCAGATCACCTACCTAATCAAGTCTCACCGTTGGACATCGAATCCGATGTTGACCCTAATACCTTGAGTCTAGTTCATCCTTTTTTCTTGGCTTGTTTTTCCCATGGAATATTGATATTCTTTTTTGCTCTGTATTGTTTCCATAATGTTCTCGCGAACAACAAAGGAAATAATAATGCGTCCGGGCAGAGCCCCGTCAGGCCGAGTAAGGTTAAATACGAAGAAGTTGCGCCTGGCGTGTCCAGTGGAGTATTAACTACCTCACTTCCCTGAGACCATGAAGTTCTCGACACTTTACTTCACACCTTAGTTTGGATTTAGTTCGACTTTCTCGGAAATGCTAGTTCTCGTATTCACACACTAACTATGAATCCCTGGGGAGTACATGTATGTAACTCTTAATAAAAAATTAAAATGTAAAATGTCATCTGGAGAAATACCATTAATTAACATTCATATTTGTAATGCTCAATTAATAAAATATGTACTAGATTATTGGGAACATATGTTTACAAAACATTTATTTTCGTTTTATTTTTTGATCTTACTTTTAAATTAGTCTAAATACCAGTTACACCATATTTTCTATAACTAATAGTTTGTAAATGTAATGCTAATTAATAATAAAAGAAATAATAATAGCCCATTCATTCACATCTTCCAACAGCTTATAACCAATTGTAGAGGACTTTAACAAACCATAAGTTATTATTACGCCCTCCTTCACGATGTGGCTTAAGATCTTTGTCTGTCATCATTTGCTTAAACGGTAAAGGGAAACAACGAAAAACCTTCCCGGGCAACAAGTCATCGGACCCGAACCCGAGACCCCTGGCATGATAAGCCAGTGACTTACCACTGAGCTATCAGATAGTTATGATAAAAATCCTCTCTTAATATTTTATGTTAGTTAAATAAAGAAAAAACAGATTTTTATTTATTAACTTCATTGTTATTTAAAATAAGCCTTCCATTTATGTTCTTAAATTGTAAAATATCGGTATAAAAATTAAATTTCTAATTCTAGGCTGAAAAAATTTAAAATGCTACAAAGAAAATAATATATCGTATTAGACTTAGAAGCTGTGGAATGTATGTACAATAACGTTATTGGCAATACATTGGGGAAGTTAATATCACCATACATAGTTTAGTTAACGAAAGTTCCTCTCGAATGCTCACTAGTAATTCTCCCCAGTTTTCCTTGCTCTCCACCCCTTATTTTCATATTCTTCAACAAGTTGCAAGAAAAAAATACATAAATTTTGCTTTATGTGATATATTATTAAGTTGAACTAACATCGTTCTATAAATTTCACCTCAAAACTGAATAAATTCCTTACATGAAAATAATTAAGTAATGTCTGCAACAGCGAACGCATAAACATAATAAATTTATTAAACGCCCATGTATCGTATGTACGTATTCTTGGTCTAGAAACATATCGCATGATGTATAATATAGTATTAATAACAAATTTCAGAATAGTGTATTATACTCCTAGTATTTTTCGCGAACAATATAGTAGGTAGTAGGTGTATGCAGGTGTCAGATAAGTTATGAAAACACTTGATATTAGTGGCACCTAAACACGTAAACCTTATTCAATAGCAGGACAAGTGATATAATAAAGCGTATATTTTCCTAGCAGTCATTGAATATTAGTTTCCTCCATAGAATTGTTACATAAATTTTGCTTACTGCATTTGCGAAATATATATTGTTTAAAAAGTTTTCCAATGTTTTTTTTCAATCTGATAATCTTCGCAAATCGTTTACTGATTAATCTCGGAAACAATACACAAATTGTATTTGTCTTCCATTTAGCAACAACTTTGTTTGAATTTGTTAAAGAATCTTCAACTTCAATATATATTTTGAATAGTCGCTTCTTTTCCACGTACAGTTGTTCCACTTTTTCCTATTAACCTTCATCATTATTATCAATTAAGAGTTAGATATACCAGGTTGTTTAATAAGTTTTGTCGTTGGATAAGAAAAACACGATTTTATTGTTTGAAATACATTTTATTAATGCAACATACCCCCCCCCCCCCCGAGCTTCAATACACTTGTTCCAGTGATCTTCTAATCTATGGCTTCCATCCCTGAAGTCAGAATCCAGAAGACTGTCGAAATACGCTTTCACGGTTGCTGTCACCTCAATCGATGAAAATTGCTTTCCACACATAAATTTTTTGAAATGTGAAGATAGCCAGTAGTCAGAGGGAGCTACTCTGGTGAATAAGGTGGATGTTGCAATAATTCGTAACTTAATTCACTGATTTTTGCGGTGGGTTTTTTGAGCTGTGTGAGAGGGTGCGTTGTTTTGATGAAAAATGACTTTTCTCTTCTGTAAACCAGGTTTTTCCCACGAATTTTTACACCCAGCTAATCCAAAAGGTTACAATAATAATCTGAGTTTATTGTTTTGGGATAAAACACGAACAAAATTCCTTTTGTATTCCCAAAAACCTATGCTAACAACTTCTTGGCCGATTAATGGACCTTAACTCGCTTCGGAGCCGAAGTACCCAGTTCACACCACTCATTAGCCCTATGCTTTAATTGAGGATCATGGCGGTAAACTCGAGTATCATCGATAATGATAAAGCGACGAACAAAATCGTTTTTATTCTTTCTAAAACGCTGCAAATGTTGTTGAGAAAGTCACGCTCGGATATGTTTTTGTTTGAAACCCAAAGCTTCAGCCAAAATATTGCTCACACTGCTTAATGAGACTCAAGACTCATCCATAGTGATGAAACGACACACGAAGTCGTTTTTGTTCTTTCTAAAACGTTTTAAATATTGCTGAGAACGTCGCATTCGAACATGTTTTTGTGCCATTGTTAACGAATGCGGCACCCATTCTGCACACAGCTTTCTGAAACCCAAAACTTCAGCCAAAATATTGTTCACACTGCCTAGTGAGATCCCTAGGGCTTCTACTAAATCTCTCTCGGTTTATCGACGATCTTCCAAAGCCATATCCCCTGCATTTTTGCTACGATTTCTGATGTTGATGCTCTTCTTGAACATCCTTCACGTGGATCGTCCTTTAAGACTTGTACGAACATGTTTAAATTCAGTAGCCCATGTTCCTACTGTTCTAATTATAAATGAAGAGTCCTTATATACTTTTAACAGTCGTTCATGAATTAGCTTTGGCGCTACACCTTCCAAAAATAAGAATTTTATCACTGCACGATATTCAATTTTTTCCATTATAAAAACATACTGACACGTCAACTTTGAACAGCTGTAAATATAGAAATGAGAAAATATAAAATGAGAAAATTTCACAAGTGTTCATAAAAAAGCAGAGCAATATTTAGAAAAATAAAACGACGACACTAATAGCGCCATCTCTTATCGAACGACGAAACTTATTGAACAACTTGGTACTTTCCAGTCCCTCATTCCTATTGCTTATATTCTCCTCAACTACTTCTCTCCATTTCTTTCTCGGTTATCTTCTGTCTATGGGCTATAGTGGAATCCATTGTCTCATCCTTTTTTGCATATCTATTTTCTCCTCGTATATGTCATTCTAATAATTTAGTTTCCATATTTCTTATCATAGTTTCATCTTCATCAATTTTTTCTCTATTTTCTTATTGGTTTTTGCTCTGCTCTTTCCTTGGTTCTAGTATTACTCTTAATATTCTCCTCCCCTTCTATTTCTCTTCTTCTTCCTATCTATTTCCTATTGTCTCCAACGCGTACATGCCTTATCAGGATCATACCTGTTCGTTTTAATTTTTTTTCTTAATCTTCTTCCTGTTTAGTAATACCCTATTTCGACTCTTTCTGTTTGCTTCATTCTTGTCCTCAATTTGTTTCTTTGTGTTAGTTAACTATGTATATCTTCATTTTCCTTATCTTGACTTCCCACTTTAAATTCATTGATTTTCGAAGTATATTGTTTGCTTCTGTGTTTACTCTTTACTTCTCTTATAAAACCGTTCTTTGAGTTCATATGCCGTCTGCATACTCTATTACCTAAGTCTGATTGATCGTCATATTTTCCTTAACTAGTCTTACTCAACTTATATAATCCAGCACCAATTGCAAACAATTGTTGACTTTATATTCCTCCCTTAACCTTAAATATTCCAAAACCTGTGCGTAGTTAATCAAAAGAGAATTAGTACGTAGTTTTTGTTTAAAACAATTAAAGTGCTACGCAAATTCTTAAAATCGCTTATGAAGGTAAACGTTTATCGCAAACATAAGTGTTGAGTGGAATCGATGATTCAGAAAGGGCAGAGAGAATGTGGATAACGATAAAGGTTCAAGCTAGTCAAATGAAGCGATGACCGACAAAATGCCAAGTTTACTCCTAAAGTTACAGTGGAAGCATACTGTATTTTTTCGATTAAAGTACAAAGATATAACCGTGGAATAGTAATAGACTATAATGTAAATGAACATTAAAATTGCTATTTTTGGTCTTTGGTATTTTAGACAATTTTGTGTAGCTGCACATACATAATTGTCGATGATTCAGAAAGGACAGAGGGGATGTGGATAACGATAAACGTTCATACTACTCAAATGAAGCGATGACCGAAAAAATGTCAAGTTTACTCCTAAAGTTACAGTGAAAGCTTACTCTATTTTTTCGATTTACGTACAAAGAATATAGCCGTGGAATAGTAATAACTATAATTTAAATGAATATTAAAATTGCTGTTTTTGGTCTTTGATATTTTAGACAATTTTGTGTAGGTGCACATACATAATTGTTTGCTGTAATAGTCACCATTCAGTTATCGATTAATTAAAAGCAAAGTAATTAGGGAAAGTAATCTAGCTTCACCTATTCATTACAGCGATACGTTGCTTCACCCGAACACACAACCAATACATCACGTATGTACAATTAGAATATTATCTACGAATTTAATAAAAATTCATCTTATTAATTAATATTCTCGGAAAACGGGTGAATGAGGCGTGCTGTTCGTTCACATGTAACAGAGAAACATGAGAGGGTGAATTATCGATTTTCAAGATAAACCAACATCTTTTGCGATATAACGCGTTTTGATCAAAATTATTTGGTGATTAGACAGTTGGAATCACTGTATTTATGAACGCTTCTTTGAAAGATGAACAGGTTTCAGTGGCGTTCTGAAATGAGGGATTAACGTTGTTCGCCTTGTGTACAGCGACTTCTGCGAATCAGAGAAGCACAGATTTAACAAAGATAATGTATTGTTACAGAAACTGTTTTGACGTGTACAGATAATTCTTTCTTAGCAAATTTCCACAAGAGGACAGTAATTTAATACTAAAATTAATTTATTCCTTATCGCATTAATTAAATTTTAATTGGTTACACATCGACTGTAAAAATTAATTAATTATATCAGTTAATTAAATGCGGAAATTAAGAAGAGTAAACAGTCAAATATTGCACATTTCCGTAGATTTCAACAAATCGAAATATACTACCGTTCAAAAGTATTTGGGCACCCATATTTTATAAAATAATTTGTACAACATAGCTTCATTCATTCTTGCAAAATTGCATTAAATTCATAGAAATGCTGCATAAGTAGCATTTTGTAAAGTACTTTATTACCTGCAATAAACCAAAATTGGTTATTGCCACTACATGGGAACGAGTGCAATAAAAGTTTCTCGAAGTTTTCGTAATTGTCTTTCTGTTAAGGATACTTTTAGTAATAATATTTTAATTACCTAGGACAAGTTTCAGATTAGATTATCGAAAGTGCCCTCAGATACGTTTCTGTATTCATTGTGAGATATTCTTGTGCGACTACTATTGTGAAGACTGTTAAATATGCCAAAACGAAAAGAGTTAAAAATAAGCTAGCATAAGCAACCAGCAAATTGTGAAACAATTAAAGTTAAGTAATACCACCGTAGACTATACCGTCAAAAAATACCGAGAAAGTGGCAGTGTTATGAATAAATCACAAAGTGGGAAACCCAGAACAACTTCTGCTAAAGATCGCGTAATAGTGGTAACTAGCAAAAGAAATCGACGGAAAACAGCCACAGAAATCGCTGCTGAAATCAATGCAGGCCATCGAAAATCAATAATCGTAACTACAGTCAAACGTCGTTTGTTCAAAGCAGGTTTGCACAAATGAATTGCAATGAAAAAACCGTTACCGCGCATACAGAATAAACGGAAACGCTTAAACTGGGCTCGTGAACACCAGTGGACTGATGAGTCAAAGTTTGTAATTTTCGGTTCAAGAAGACGTGTTTTCGTTCGGAGATCTACAGGTGAGCGTGCGACAGAATAATATATTGTTCCTACGGTTAAACATGGCCTTCTGTTATGATCTAAGGTTGTTTTGGTGGTACGGTTGTGGGTGATATTGTAAAGATTGAGGAAATATTAAAGAAAGAACCGTATCGAAACATTTTAGAGAATAATGGTTTTCCTTTAGGATTAAGACTTTTGGATCCGAATTTTGTATTCCAACAAGATAATGACCCGAAGCATACATATGAACTGTGCAAAGACTATTTGCAACACTTGGAAGCAGACGAACCTATCAAAGTTATGGAGTGGCCTCCCAAAAGCCCCGATCTAAACCCCATAGTTATTGTGGGAGGAACTTGATCTGGAAGTCCGGAAAGCATTACCAACATCGGAGGCTGATTTGTGAAAGAAGCTGTAAGGAGCATGAGTCTGAATAACACCGGACATCTTCACAAAACTAATTCCAAGAATGGCGCGATTGTGTGCTACCGTTATCATAAACAAAGGAGGTCAGATAGACAAATCACAAGTTTAGCTATAATATGTAATCATTCTGACAGATGTAATTAGCTATGTATATGTAAATAATAAATATATGTTCACTTTTTCACTAGTGCTTTTAATCTTTTCTTCTAAGTCTATAGGTGCCCAAACACTTCTGAATGGCAGAGTACATAATATTACATAATATTACGTCAATAAGATTTAAAAGACTGAGTTTGAGGCCTTTGTCTGAATTTAAAAACGAATTTTTCTTCTGGTATGGTTCTTAGTTTCCATCAGGAAAGTTAGATAAAAAGTTAAATAAAAAAAAAGAGCTTTTGAAAAACTTCAATCCACCTCTATGAAGAACCTTAATCAATATTTATCAATTCGTTGTAAATAAAAATTGGATCTAAACTAGAAAATCTCCTTCTTACGTCTCCTTCTTAAGATCTAGCTATAAGTCCTTCACTTCAATAGTCTAGGGTCTTTCATCTTGTGCGATGCACAACATTATGCTAAAAAAACGCAAAGTATTATCCAAATAGAATTTTTTCATGTTGCAAAATGGCAATCGCTAGAAATTATTTATTTTAGTTTGACAGACCTCAAAAGTTGAGACGTTGTTATCGCATCTCTAAAAGTCGTGGTGGATGAAGCGAAAGAGTAAGGAAATGTGATCCAATTTTGAGTTTAATTACGCAAATCTACAACGGAAATTTTCCCATGATTAAAACGGCTTTTGAAGAACTATCCATTGCAAAATCTGCTTATTTTCGATGCAGGTTGAAGATAGTCTAGATACCTGTAAACTGCAAGGCGATCCAAGTACCAATATGCTAACGCAGAAAACTATCAACACCGGTGGATTAATTATTCACACAAATCCATATTTAATTATCTAATAACTCTCTACTATTCTTAAAATATTTATTGGAAGTGTTTTTACTCTCTTGCACAAATATTTAAACATATTTTAACTTTGTGGAAGATCTAATATATGTACATATATGCTTTATTGCCTACATCAAAGCCTTGATAAAGTACATGTTCAGTTTATACGACAGAATCATTTCTAACCTACATACAATATATTGTAAATAAAGAACGGCTCTTTATCCTGTATCTACATAAATTTTTACAAATAAAAGGCATTAATACGAAGCGAATTGAAATAAGAAGAGGTGTTACGCAAGGCTGTGTATCGTCACCTACATACTCTAATTTATAATCAGAAAAAATCATGTGGAATTAGTAAATGAAACAAGACAAGTTATGGTGAATGGGAACAAATCAATAATGTCAGATACGCATAGGATACTGTACTAATAGCAACTGCTCTAGAGGATTTGCAAACAATTATCAATAAAGTCACAAAGACGATCGAGAAAAACGGACCATCGCTAAATGTGGAACAAACTAAACATATGTCTGCGACCAAGGCAACACAAAACAATAAGAATATCTGTATCCGTAACGAACTATTTATGGACAATCGCAAACAAAATAACGACTGCTCACAGAAAATTAGAATAAAAGTAGATAAGACAAGGTCAAATTTTATGGTAATGAAAAGAGCACTCTGTGGACAAGACCTCGGCCTAGAATTAAAAACGAGATTGGTGGAATGTTATGTGCCGTCGGTATTATTATATCAGATATCAGGAAACAAGAAACGTTTGAACTATGAACATACCGAAGAATACTAAAAATATCACGAGTCGAAAGAATAACAAACACAAAAATGATAACAAGAATGAAGAAAAAGTGAAAAATACAAGTACCATCGACAAACAAAAATTACAATACCTAGTGCATATCATGAGGGGGATGATAAATACCATTTGTTGTAAATAATAAAAAAATTTTAAACAATGATTTAGCTGCACTTCAAGTCAACTGCTTTGATGGCGATATCAAAAATAAGAATAGCAGTGATGATTACCAATCTCGGCAATGGAGGCGGTACTTAAAGAAGTTTATATTCACTGAATTATGCATTCACTAACACTAGATCAAGAATCAAATAAAATGACGATATCTGAGTACTGGAAACAATATGTTCAAGAAGAATCTGAAGAATGGCGGAAGACGATTGTTATTACCGATAAAACTTAGGAAACAGTAAAGTACGCAACGGGAAGAAAAAAGAGAACCACCGCCAAAAGACGATCGCACTCAAAAGTCTGTCGATAAAACTATAATAGTACGAGGGAGCGTTTTTATATTCGCGGAATGGGGGACAAGGGGTGGAAATAAAAAAACCAAATTATTTTTCTTTTTCAATATATTCACCTGCAAGACGGATACATTTTCCACATCTTTCAATTAATTTATTTATACCCTCATAAAAAATGATTTCTCTTTATCTGCAAAATACGCCGAAACTGCCTCCTTGACTTCATCATCGGCAGTAAATTTTTTACCCCGCAGCTCTTTTTTCATTTTCGGAAACAGGTAATAATCACTCGAGGCCAGGTCTGTGCTGTAGGGTGGGTGATTCACAATTTCGAAGCCCACCTTATGCAGGGCAGCTAACGCAACGCGGCTCTTGTGGACGGGCGCGTTGTCGTGCAAAAGCAGAACACCTTTTGTCAATTTTCCCCGTCTTTTCTCTTTAATGGCTTCTTTTAGTCGCTCTAATATTGAAGCGTAATATTCTCCGGTTATAGAAACACCTTTATCTTTATAATCAATCAACAATATTCCTTCCGAGTCCCAAAATACCGTTGCCATGAGTTTCCCAGCTGATTGTGACACTTTAAATTTCTTGGGAGGTGCTGTGCCCTTTTTATGCCACTGCATGGAGTCTTGTTTGGACTCAGGTTCATAATGATGAACCCAAGTTTCGTCTCCAGTAACAATTCCACTCAATACACCATCCTTGTCTTCATTACAGAGGTCCAAAAGTGCACGCGAACACTCTACGTGCTTTTGTTTTTGCGGCGACGTGAGCATTCTCGGCACCCATCTTGCGCTGACCTTAGACATGCCGAGATGATCGTGTAGGATTTTAAAAATTGTTGTTTCGGATACTCCAACCATTTCTGCGAGTTGTTTCTTCTTTAGTCGATCATCTTCGAGTACAATTTGTTCAACTTTTTGGATAAGTGCTGGCGTGGTCACCTCAATGCTCCTGCCCGGCCTCGGGTCGTCTTCAAGGGATTCCCTTCCTTATTTAAATAAACTATGCCACTTGTACACCATGGTTTTTCCTGGACAAGAGTCGCCGTAAACCAATGACATCTCATTCATTATGGTCGCGACTGATTTTCCTTGCCTGGTAAGGAACTTTATAACGGCACGATATTCGATTTTTTCCATATTTCACTTTTCACTCCTGATTATGTTACTTGGTTGACGATAGCTCAAAGACTAACTGTCTAATAACAATGAAACTTCGTATTTATACTAATCATGAGTCGCTGCACAGGCCACGCCCCCAATTCGCCTACTCACCCCTCTACAACCCGCTCATTCCGCGAATATAAAAACGCTCCCTCGTATAAACTCTTTTCCATTATAAGAGAATGGTGTATGGTCATAGGGTCATAGGATCCCAGATGGTACTAGAGTAACCGCTAATTACTATAAAGAAGTTTTGCGTCTGTTAATGAAGGACCACATTCCCAGAAAACAACTTAAACTGATTGGAAAGCTTCACCACAATAACACTGGCGCACACATGGAGTAGTAATTATTCGCACAAAAACACGTTTAACTATCTCCTAAGTGTTTAACATTCTTCAAGTATCTTTGGAAGTGATTTTATCCTTTCGCACAAACATTTAAACATATTTAGCATTTGGGGCAAAATTTTTGAGTCCTGATATAGCCCCATACAATTTTTATCTACATTCTCAACCAAAAAATACTTATACCCGGTTGCAAACAAAATTAGATGCTGTTAAAACTTTAGAGACGATTTTGAAGAAACTCTCATGTCTTTGAACAGTGGCAGCTCTATTGGATAAGGTTATGATAAAAATATCATTATTTAAAATTAATAGTGTTTGCAGCATTAGCCCCAACCTTTTTCGAAAATCTTTCATATTCATTAATTATTGTATAATAAAACGATTTAATATAGTAGCCCAGTTAATCAGAAGCATTAAATCAAACATTTTAAAATAATTTCAAACTCATCCATATCTTTTATTTTTTACTAGAATTTATCAAATAATTACAAGAACGATTAATTTATTTATAAATTGGAATAAAAAGATAATTTTCTTATTTATTGCAGAAATACCTATGCCATCAACACCTCCTAAAGCAACTGAAATGAAGAGCAACTCCAACAAAGAAAGTAAGTAAAATTATATTAGTAAATATATTTGGATATTACTATTATTTTTAATACCTTTAAAATTAATTTGTTGTAAAACATTGACACGGTCACGTGAATGTTTTACAACAAACTAATTTT
Source organism: Dermolepida albohirtum (assembly GCA_031893035.1). Lineage (NCBI taxonomy): Eukaryota > Metazoa > Arthropoda > Insecta > Coleoptera > Scarabaeidae > Dermolepida > Dermolepida albohirtum. The sequence goes on from JAVIWB010006038.1 coordinate 62,767, forward strand.
CAAAAAGACAAGTTGACCATAAGGATGAAATATCTTTAGATGACAGTAACAGATAATAAAATCTCCTAAATCGTTTGTTAAGTATTTAGGATGTCTCGCAGTGTTGTGTTTGGGTTTATAGAACATCGGATAATGTAAATATAACGTTGATTTTTCAGAAAAGCGGTATAGAATCATTTAAGATTCATATTAAAAGAGTGTATCATATTTTACTTCTACTTTATAATGTGTACATAAAAATGTTAATTTGTAAAAAAATAAATTTTTATTTTTTTATCAATTGACAAGTCTTTAATATACTATTTAGTATATCTCCTTTACCACAATGTATTTTTTAAATTCGAATACGTATTTGGGCAACTAAGTTGTCATCATCAGTAATAGAAAACTAATATTAATAATACACACACAACGCTTCACAATCAGTATACAAAAATACAATATATATATATATACAATATATATATATATATATATATATATATATATATATATATTATATACACAGTCTGCTGCAGAGAAAACGGAGCTCTTTCAAAATAGTAATTCTTAGTGGCGCCATCTATTAAAAAAATATGCGTCAGTAAGGTAGATCTTTCGCCAATATTATGTCAAAATATTATTACATTTGCATCATTAGAAGCAGAGAAATTGCGCATAAAGTAACAGTGTGTACTTGGCATTTGTCGAGAAATGAATTTTGAACGAAAAGCAAATATCAAGTTTTAATTTGATGAAATAAGTATATGGTGATGTGTGTTTATCACGTACGAGAGTGTATGAGTGGTATAAACGATTTAAAGACTGTCGTAAATGACGACGAACATTCTGATGCAAAAAAATCTGTGGTTACGGAAAGTAACATCGAACTTGTGCGTGAATTTATCAGAAATGAGGCGAAATCCTCATTGCGATACGTGGGAATGAAACTAAATATCTCCAAAGATTCCATTCATCGCATTTTGACACGGCATTTGGGAATGACAAAGATTTGTTCAAGGTATGTACCACACAAGCTAAATGATCCAGAAGCAATATGATTGAGAAATCAAGCGTAAAAGCTCTGAATGGAAGCATCCAAGCGAACAAACACCGAGAAATAGCCGTTTGGAGAAGTCAGAAGTGAAGACAATATTGATTTCTTTTTATGATTCGAAAGGCATAGTGCACAAAGAATTTGTACCAACTAGCCAAACAATCAATGCTATATATTATCTTGGTGTTATGAAGCGTCTCTTGGCGCGTATTCGTAATTATAGCTGGCATTTTAACCATCAACCATTCCCGTATTCACCGGATATAGCTCTCTGTGATCTCTATCTATTCTCCAAAATAATTTGCCGATAAAAGGACAGCGTTATGCTAACGTCGAAACCATTAAAAAGCGTCGACAGCGATCATGAAGGATCGCTGATAAAAATGAACTTAAAAATTCATTCGACATGTTAATTAACCGTGCAAAACATTGTATTGAAGCCGAAGACGACTATGTACAATAAAATAAATGAATTTTACCAGAATAGTAAGCTTTTGTTTTTATTTTAAAAAAGTTCCGTTTTCTCTGAGACAGACTGTGTATGTATGTATATGTATGTGGAAATTGGAAGTAGCCTTAATACTTAGATCACTTAAGGTTGATATATGACTCCTTTCCAAAATAATTTTCGTATTATGTATACGATATCAACAACTAAGTTGCCATCATCAGCAGATAATTAAATTACAATCACACCTTGCCGTAGTTTCCAAGTGCAACACTGTTTAATTATCTGCTGATAATAATAACTTAGCTGTCGAAATACGTATACAAAATACGAAAATTATTGTGAAAAGAAGTTATACACATATATCAACCTTAGGTGAGTAAGTTAATCAACCACAGTCTACATCAAATTTACCAACTTAAATACCTACGAGTATTAAAATTTACAAATTACATACATACATATCATAAAAAAGTTATCTAAATCAACTTTTGTGAAGTTAGCTACAGTCTCCAATTTAATTAGAAGTATTGGTACATATATATATATATATATATATATATATATATATTATATATAATAGATTAAATAATATGTATATATATATATATATATATATATATATATACATATTATTTAATCTATTAGTAACAGATTAAAACAGAATTGGTCAACCTTCGGCAAGAGCTGATGAAGTATCCACCGTGTCTATAAACAATTTTTCCACTATGGTTTAATAATACAAATTATTTCTGTAACTGAAATTGCATAAAATAAGAGTAATTTAGACTTTGTATATTCTACTCAACAAATTTGGTATTTATGGCCAAACTTTTGTATTTTCGACTTCTTTAAGCTCCATTTTTTCAATATTAGACATAAAAATAATCGCGAATTGTCTTTACTGCTATATAAGTCCAGCAAGTGCAACATATTTGTAAATAATAAACAATATACTCATAATCAATGCAAAAACCCAACAAACTATTTCTAGGTAAATTAATTGATAAATAACTTTGTTGACTTAACCATTAATATATTAAATGTACGAGAATTAATATACTCGTTAATAGAGGTATTACGTTACCCCCTATCAAGTATATGTAACAGCGCAAGTTCCAATTTATATTTAAATCCGAATAGGGGAAAAATTTTAATTCAATTGCTAGATGAGTTTAATATGAAAATGACCATTCGTATAGACTACGTAGTTTTGTATAGAAGGGGAGACATTAAGCAACAAAACCTTGGCGTTAAATTATGCATGTGGGGTTGATTTATATAGCAATATTTTACGACAGAAGCATTTAATGTTTTCTTTCACATATTATAAATGTAACGTAAACGAATATTTTGTATTCGTAATGATACAGAGAAGCATAAATAACTATCACGAAAGCATTGTAGAGTGCTTTCTTGTTGTTTAATTTGAAATTCATTCGAAAAGATATAATTGTAAATTTAAATGAACTGTTTTATTTGGGAAAAGCCCCAAACTCTTAGCTTTGCTGTCAATTGATTGTGACGCGTTCCTAACTGAGATTAATGACTTTTATTTAAACTAAATTAAATTTTTCCAAATCAAAATAGAATTACCTTTTTCCGAATTAAAGAAAAAGTGGACAAACATAAAGAAACAGGATCTTTATTACAGTAAAACCTGTGTTAACGGCCACCTGACTAAAGCGGCCACCTGACTAAAGCGGCCACCTGAGTTTCAAAGGATCGACTATAAGGAAATTCCCATACACAAATACCCGTTAATTACGGCCACCTTTGTAAAACGGCCGCGGCCAAATAACCCAAACTTTTACGGCCTATTTTCATAGAAATTTACCTGCCAATGTCGGCCGGACCATTTATGACATGTATATCTTTATTGACGGAAATACCTAATACAAATTGTCGGGGTTTCCCGGGGTTTCCTATTACCTGGTAGTAATTCACCCTTTTCGATTTAAACTTTATTATTCTAAAGGAAACAATTCAGTTTAAAGTTGTCTCCGTATTCGAAAGGTTCTTAATTAAGTATGTCGCAAAAAAGAAAACGTTTGTCGCTAAAAGACAAAATAAATATAATCGCGGAAAGTGAAAAGTATGCGTTAAGTTCGCGAAAGTTGGCCGAAAAATATGGAGTTGGAAAAACACAAATTAACGATATTATGAAAAATAAAGGTGAATTAAAAAAGATGGTCGAGGAAGGTGTTAACATGGAGCTAAAACGAAAATTTCCGAAGTCGGAAGGATTGACAGTGGATCAAGTCGTCTACAATTGGTTTTGCAAAGCCAGAAATAAAGCAATTCCAATATCTGGGCAGCTACTTAAACAAAAAGCACTGGAGACAGCAAGCAGTTTAAAGATGGAAAATTTCGCAGCATCTAATGGATGGTTGGAAAGTTTCTGTCGGCGACACAGTATAACTTTTAAATCAATTTGTGGTGATTCCGCAGAGGTTAATTTGGACGATATAAAAGACTGGAAAACCAAGTTACCGTTGATTTTAATAAATTATTCTCCTCGAGATGTGTTTAATGCCGACGAAACAGGTCTTTATTACCGCGCTATGCCAAATAAGACATTTGCATTAAAAAGTGAGAATTGCGCAGGGAAGAAGGCAGCAAAACAACGTTTGACTGTTTTACTATGTGCAAATATGGAAGGTGAGAAGGAAGATCCATTAATAATTGGAAAAAGTAAAAATCCTCGCTGTTTTAAGGGTAGTCATGTGGACAAATTACCCTTAGAATGGGTTTCTAACAAAAAGGCATGGATGACAACGGAAATTATGACAAGATGGCTGCATAAATTTGACAATAAAATGAAAAAACAAAATAGAAAAGTGCTTCTTTTCTTGGATAATGCCACTTCACATTCTAAAGTTCCATTAGAAAATGTTAAACTAGTCTTCCTGCCGCCAAACACCACTTTGTATTGTCAGCCCTTGGATCAAGGAATAATTCAGAATTTCAAATTGATTTACCGAAATTTTTTGATTAAAAAGCTTCTAACGTTTATTGACAATGAATGTGATTTTGAAATTTTTGAAAAAAACATAAATTTAGCCAATGCACTTGTATGGATTACAGCTGCTTGGAAAAAGGTATCTCCTGCTACAGTTAAAAAATGTTTTTCCAAGGCCGGATTCTCTGATGTTATATAGGAGGACACAATGTTTGATGAAGAAGACGAAATACCCCTTGCCCAGCTATATCCTGCAGTTCGTAACAAATTTTTGATGGATTTAGATGAATATGCTTCTATTGATCGTCATGTGCCTACAGAGAGCCCTAACTTCAGTATTCCAGAAATTGTTGAAGATTTGTGCAATAATGATGAAGAACATAACTCTGATAATAGTGACCTGGAGGAATGTGAAACTCCAAAATCTAGTTTATCTAGTATGAGTGAAGTGTGTGCAAAATTAAGAGACATACAAAATTATTTATTGTGCAATAACAATGGTGACATTTATATGGATATTTCTAAAATTTTACTTACATGTGAAGCTGCAGTTTTTAAATCGAAGCTAAAAAATGTGAAGCAAACAAATATTGAAACATACTTTAAAAAATCCTAATAAATTGTGTTTTTTCGTATGAATATATTGTAATAATATGTACATATAAATAATTTATTAGATGTCATATTATCTATAATATGTAAATACATTAAAATTTTAGTTTTTCTTACACATATTTGTATTTATATACTATTTACTTTAATTAATAAAATAAAGAAAGCAAATCCTAAAATTAATTATGTATTTTATTTGTGAGACGAAAAACCTGTCAATTACGGACACCTTTATATAACGGCCAATATATTTTGCTTTTTGGGTGGCCATTATTGACAGGTTTTACTGTATTTATTACGTGTATCTTACAATATATAATACAAAGTTACTAATATCGTATAAACCTTTATCACGTTGTGGGCCAAACTTTAATGTGCAAATACGTTCGCGGGCCGCGTTTAAAAGTAGTGCATTTTAAATTAGTATTCACAATTTTTAGCGATAGATATCAGACATGAAATAATACGACAATGACTCGTGGGCTGGATGAAGTTTTACAGCGGGCCGGTTGTTGCCCACATATAGTATGAACAGTCAATAAAATTGGTTCTATGTTGCCCCGACCTTGCAGTACACCTCGTGCAGCAATATTCAATGTGGATACGCGATTTTGTAATACAACGGTTCTTTTAGAAATTGTTATGTAATTTTGTATAAAATCGACAGTACCTTTACCCAACCCATAAATAATAGCTAGAATTCAAGCACTAGTCCTCCAGCCAGTTGCAATACAAAGATCCTCCATCATCATTTTCTCTGTTAGTAAAAGTCGAGATGGTATTTCATTAAACCACTTTCCACATTTTCGTCGAGATGAATTTTTCCGTCAGCGGTACGATTACTGGAGTTTGCGAACTAATGGGAGTAAAAATGTTAAATTTCTTAGCAGTTCAGTAGTCTATAAGCTCTCTGATTCTTCTATATCAATTTTTAATTTCATCTTCTAAAAGCCTTCAAAAATTCAACTTCGAAATTTATATCAAGAATATCAAAGAAACTGGTGAAAGGAATTGCTTTACAAATCGGTCTCATATTTCCAGTATCCATAATATTAAAATTTCAGTAGGTTATTACCAAAAGCAACATGATACGATCTGATCTGAAAAATTACAATTAGCAACTACTGCGTTAGCAAAGAGGCTTATTAATTGCTATCTGCTTCTGGGTTTCCGGGCTGGAACCGCGTCACTAGTATATCTGCCGACGTTTCGTACCCATTTGTATGGGACATCTTCAGGGCTGAACTACTGCTGAACTACTGCACTGAAACTCAGTTTCAGTGCAGTAGTTCAGCCCTGAAGATGTCCCATACAAATGGGTACGAAACGTCGGCAGATATACTAGTGACACGGTTCCAGCCCGGAAACCCAGAAGCAGATAGCATGGACCACGACCGCGGAAGTCTACGTACCAGATTAAACAGGCAAAATCTATAATTCTCAGTACAAGTTTACTAGTTAACACTGTATCTGGCCTAATGCATTTAAAAATACGTTACGTGTTTATCAATGAACTGTAGTAAAGCAGATATTAATAGTTTAATTATTTCTTTTATTATACGTTAAACAAAAACAGGTTAGTCTTAATATGCACGAATACATTTGTAGCCAAATTATAACAAAAAGAAAGAAGCAATTGATAAAGGACACAGTGATATACAACGATTTAATTAAACTTTAAAAGTGACACAATATTTACATATACTTGATTTCTAAACAGTCTAAACAGTCTAAACAAGCTTGGTAGCGTATATGTTAACATTAGTATAAAGGGTTTTCCAATAAGGACTTGCAGACCATTTGAGATATTTCAAAAACTTTATTATCGGGTTGAAGTACAATCAAAACATTTATGAATGGAACTCGACTTCGTTCATATGGCCACCGCGGTCACGTTTGCAGCGGTCGATTCGTTGGACCCAATTTTCGATGTTGGCTCTGAGCTCTTCCAACGTTGTCGGCTTGTTAGCATAGACCAATGACTTGACGTAGCCCCAAGAAAAAAAGTCTAGAGGCGTTAAATCGCACGAACGAGGCGGTCAATTGACTGGTCCATTTCTTGAGATAACACGCTCATCAAACTTACTCTTCAATAAATCGATTGTAACGTGTACTGTGTGGCTTGTGGCACCGTCCTGCTGAAACCACATGTTGTCCAAGTCCATATCTTCCAATTCGGGCCAAAAATAATCGGTAATCATGGCGTGATAACGATTACCATTCACAAAAAAATGGCCCTATGACGCCGCCGGCATGCAAACCGCACCAAACAGTTATTTTTTGTGGATGAAGTGGTGTTTTATGAAGCACGTGTGGATTTTCACCCGACCAATAACGCATATTTTGCTTATTAACGAACCCATTGAGCCAAAAATGAGCTTCGTCACTGAAAATGATTTTGCGATGAAATTGATCATCTTGGCGCATCTTTTCCAGAGCCCAATCGGAGAACGTACGTCGCTTCAAATGGTCCATCGGCTTCAATTCTTGAGTCAGCCTGATCTTGTATGGGTGTAAGCCAAGATCCTTACGCAAAATTCGCCATAAAGTGGTCTGGGCGATGCCCAACTCTTGAGAACGCCGTGAAATTGACTGATTTGGATCATTTGCTACGGACGTTTCAACGGCAGCGATATTTTCGACACTTCGACCAACCCGTTGTCTCACTGGCACGGCAACATCACGCAACTAATATGTAGACTCAACTTGTTACTGCCTGTCTACTAAGGCGAGAATTACGACCGAAAATCGCAGTTAACGCTCTTAAAGTAGCGGTCACCGACTCCGAATTTCTGTAGTAAATTTTTATAATTTGCAGACATTGTTCGATCGTGTACTTTACCATGATGAAAATGTTAAGTTTACTGAATAAATTGACAGTGACAGATTGATGATTAGTGAAAGGGTGCGTTCACAAATTGAATTAAAAGTTGTCAAGTCTCTATTGGAAAACCCTTTATATACTGTTGAGAGCATTCTAAGTACAAAAGATTTGGCACAAGCACGACTGTTATAATTGGCAATTTGAAACATTGGTGGTGCCCATAATGATGGTGGATGTACAGTAAACGTGATGCTACTCAAGATATTTGAGTCTGATGAGACACCATTGACAATTTTATACTGTTAATATTGTATATCGTTAACTTTCATTTTGTCAATCAAAGTTTGTATTTTCGAAACGTTGCAGGTATCTTCATAGCTCTGGCTCCAATGAAACTCACAAAACGTTTCTGAGTGGACTCTACACGTTATATGTAACAAACATATTATGAGTTGATACATGGTTTATTATACGACACATATAGGCACATAATTTTAAAACTCTTTCTGTACGCAGAGAGGAAGCTAATGGTAATTTCATTTTTAAATTGATTCATAATTCAATTAATTCTGGTAGCTACTGTTTCAAATTGATTTTATAGTGCCTAGACTCAACACTAGATCTTCTGCAACCTTTATAATACCTACTAGGGTGATCCCAGAAGTACACGACCCAACAAAGAAAACACAAAAATTTTGGAAAGAAATATATTTATTTTTCAACTTAATCTCCTTTCAGATCTATACACTTTTCCCAGCGATGTTCAATATGTTCGATACCCTTTTTATAATAAGAACTGTCTTGCTCCTCAAAATAACCATTAATTGCCGACATCACTTCTTCATCGTTGGAAAATCTTTGACCGCTGAGCCATTTTTCTAGTTTGGAAACAGAAAATAGTCCGAGGGGGCTAAATCTGACGATTAGAGTGCATGAGGTAGCATTTCAAACTTTAATTCATTAATTTTGGGCATTGCAATAACGGATTTGTGAGCTGGTGTATTGTCTTGATGAAACAATACCCTTTTCTTAGCCAAATGCGGCCATTTTTGCTTGATTTCTTCGATCAAACGTTGCAATAAGTTCGCATAATACTCGCCGTTGATAGTTTTTCCTTTTTTAAGGTAGTCAATGAAAATTATTAGACGCGCATCCCAAAAAACCGATGCCATGACCTTGCCTGCAGATGAAACGGCTCCGAAGAATGCGAAGATTCTTCGGAGCCGGTTCTCCCGTTTGAGTGCATTGTTTTTATTGTTTTTTTATCTCGGGTGTGAAGTGATGGACCCATGTTTCATCCATGGTTATGAAACGGTGAAAAATTCTGCTTCGTTGCTGTGAAACTTCGCTAAATACTCAATTGAAACATCTTCACGACACTGTTTTTGGTCGAGTGTGAGCAAACGCGGAATCCATCTTGCACACAGCTTTCTCATGTCCAAATTTTCAGATAATATGCGATGTACCGCACTTTTTGAAATGCCTACTATGTCTGCTAGCTGGCGCACTTTCAGCCGACGATCATCCAGTACAACTTTGTGGATTTTCTTCACTATTTCTGGAGCCGTCACCTCATTTGGTCGACCACTGCGATGTTCGTCTTGGCAACTCGTACGGCCCCCTTCAAACTCTGCTACCCAATATTTCACTTTTGTAAACGAAGGAGCAGACTCACCCAAAGTAAAATCCAGTTCAGATTTTATATCGGTTGGGCTAAGGCCTTTCAAATAAAAGTATTGCATCACGTAACGATGACCAATTTTCTCCATTTTTACAAATTCACTGAAAACGTTCACTATTGATGGCTGCCAAACATATACTAAGCAACGTAGCGTCTTCAAATTTGAAACATACGCTTTATAGATTGTGTACTTTCTAATACAGTGATATTTTTCAAACAACTACCGCCATCTCTAGGTCAGGCCGGGTATTTATGGGACCACCCTCGCAAGGAGGGTGGTAGGCAAGGCTCAATATTTTTACAAGACCACACTGACACACATATGTAGAAACGATAATAATTTGTTCAGCGATCCCTTTCGGACATAATTTTAATTAGTTACGACTGTCTTGGGTACTACCACATTGGGTACTATAGTTCTGTTTTTATATATTTACTACTAAGACAATTTGTATTACTTTGTTCTACATATATTACATTTTTTGGAACCTTTTTGTGTCTGAATAACTGCACTTACTTATTATTAATCTTAGTTATGTCTTGCAATTAGATTCTGTATCTGTTGGACATTAAAGATTATTATTATTATTATTTTTATTATTATTATTATACAAAGAAAAGAAGGTAACGTATAAGAATATCTTACCAGGAATACAGGTGATATCCCATCTCTGACATTAACTATTTTTAAACCTAACACGGCATCACGGACCTCAGTTTCTGAAAAAGTTATAGTAGAGGGGATACCACTACTTGACTCAATCTGAATATTGTTAATTATATGAATTTTCAGAAGGCGTTGTCTTTCAACGTAAAATTGGTGTCATTCTAAAACCAATTGAAAACTTTAATATATTTGGATTTTCTTTATTTCAATGTACGTAAGAAGCTCTGATTTTTTTGTCTATTTTCTGAATGTCTTCGCATTTGTAGTTCAAGATATAAAAATTATATGCAAAAAACAATTAAACTGTACTGTACTGATGTTATTTTTCATCTTTAATTAAATCCTCAATTCGTTTTTGATGCTGCATGTTCCTTATCTTTCACTATATCAAACTCAGTACTTACGTTCTTTTTCATCCTCAAATATTTGTACAATTTACGTTCTCTCAATCCTTTATCTCATTTACTTCTCTCAGGTTAATATTTAAAAATCAAATATAAAAGTAAGGAGTTTTTAGGTAACTTATGATCCAATCGAAAGAAATCAAAGACGAACATGCAGGGAATAGAGGGCAAAAATTACAGTAAATACAGCTGCATATATACATACACATAACTTCATTTTTTTCAGTTATCCAATTTCATATAAATTTCAATATTTCCGTATAGGTATCTATATTAATGCATTGTTATTATTAATTTTTGTCACAATAAATATATAGGGTGTTTAAAATAAGTCGGATATTATCGATAATAGTACTCATCGAAAGAAATTAAAAGGTATTGATTTCAGAAATAGATCTAAATATTTATTGCAATCTTACATAATTGTTAATAAAATTAACATTAAATGCGTTATCATCAGCATATACCGAGAAAAACTTGAAGAAAATGTTCTACAAGTCCGTGTATCATTTATACACAGGTTTCATATCTTCATCAAAAAGAAGTCCGCTCTTATTCTCTCAAATATACCTGGGTTTTGTCGAATTATTTGGCATTCATTTTCTATATGCTCCTTCGGTTCATGAAGATTATTAATGGCTATTGTATAAATCAAATTTTAAATATTTCAAAATGCAGAAATCAAATTGATTTTCATATCAAAGGTTCTAGCTGGTAATGGTACCGTTTTATACAATTGTTGCTATACGTTGCATTTAAAAAATTTCTTACCTCTGCAATGAAATGAGGACAAGTTTCGTCGTGTAAAAACTAATAGTTAATTTTAAATAGTTTCCAATAGTGAAGATGAAATGTTATTTATAAAATGAAGATGAAATTCATCATTTAAATGACTTGATAAGAACACTGATTCAATATAAAATTCTCCAAAAATATCCAGCCAAATGTTCAAAGAAAATCGCTGCCAATGTCTTGCCTCCATAACATAATTATTGTAGCAATTGATAACCGCCTCGTCGGTACAAAAAATATTCGCGATAGACTTTCTGCAGGCTTTCCTAGTATAAATCTACAGAAAGCTAGTCTGGAATCATTATAAAAAAATTGCACCGGTTCAATATGCTAAAGCTACAGTTGCTGTTCTCGTAAAGTCTTCCAGACTAAGAAAACATTCTTATATAGTGTAATAGTTATTGTTCTGCTGTCAATAGAGATTTTCTTCTACTCATCTTAAAACTTATTCTTCTGTTTCAGACACGGTTATAGAACTTGGTCACCTGGCATTATGTTTATTAAAATTAAATGAATCATTTTCAATTAATCATTGACGTAGTTTGGAAAACAATTTATTGGGCGCAAGTGCATGATTAGGAAACGCTCGGGCGTATAGACGCCTTGTTTTGTTAACGTGACATTAAGAGATCAAATTTGAATAAAATGACATTTGATTAAACACTTAACTAGCGGACCTATGTTCATTAAAATCTTTTTTCATGAGTACCATTCGCGGATAAAATTTCTGACCGTTTTTAAACACCTTGTATTTATAAAAAAATTTCAGACGTAGATTCTATTACTTTTAAGGCAAATAGCTAACTGAAGACAGGTTTTCTCGTTTTTAAAATTAGTTTACTATTAACGATCGTCATCCACATAATATTCGTAAACATACATCTTTTATATTAATTATATTTTAGCATTCGCCCTAAATGTATAAAAAAATTCAACAAAAATATGAAGTTATATCCTTACATATCTCAGGCAAGGCGTAATTAAATAAATGTTTTACTTGCTTAATTCACATAATTTTTTAAGATGAATTTATGACATTACTTAATTTGATGTTGGCCGTACGTAGGCCCATTAATCTTCGACTTATATTAATGCAATGGTTTAGTGTGGACATATAACCCTCATTTTAATCACATAAAAACACGACATTAAAATGTTTCGTGAACACTTTTCCTCTCCAATGGTGCCGAAATGATACTTAAAAGAGTACCGCTCATGGAACAATTCGCAGAGCCGCCAATTTGTTATAATATAATGTTTCTGGTAAAATGGCATGTTTCATTTTATTACCCATCTTTTTGATATTCAGATTGCATATATTTCGCTTAATCTTCATTCCGTGTGAAAACGCATTGAATCATAAATTACACTCTTCCCTCTATATTTATGGACATATTTCTGAATATGTTTTTTGTATTATTATTTTCGCGCTTCGTAGCTATTCTTTTTTATCGTGTATTAAAGTTAAACGCACCCTACACGACATTGCCGAACTCCGTTTTTTGAAACTATAGCTCCTTATATTTTGTTATGTTCAGTATTTTAATAATTTAAATACAATATAGGATACAAATCAAATAATATCACTTACTATTAGTTATCTATTAATTATTTTACTAAACTATTAAAAAATTGTTACTAACACGATTTAAGATGCTTTTCTCTTAAATATTTCGTCAAGCGAGTTTGTATAGTCTGAGTTATAAATGAATTAACACGAACTCCATATACATGTAACGTTCGCACTTTGAAATATGAAGCAAGAGAACTAGAAGCGAGAGTAAATCAGACATATTTAATCACTAAATTGGGTGATTGCCTAGGCGAAACATGGGTGTTATGCGACCGTTCGCGCAAACATCGATGCTGGCAATTCGACAGTGTCTTTTCAAACGTTGTTGAGTGTTATCATATACAAGAATGCCACGTCAGTAATTTCTTTCGCGGTAGACATTAACAAACTTATACATACACTTTCTGCTTTGTAATACGAGGTGTGGCAATTAAATAACGAGACTGATATGAGAAATGTTATTTATGGCAAATAAACTTATATCTCTGCTATCTGCTTCTGGGTTTCCGGGCTGAAGCAGTTTCAGTGCAGTAGTCCAGCCCTGAAGATGTCCCACACAAATGGGTACGAAACGTCGGCAGATATACAATTGACGCGGTTCCAGCCCGAAAACCCAGAAGCAGACAGCATGGACCACGACCGCGGAAGTCTACGTACCAAATTAAACTTATATCTCCTTCAACATACTCTCCTCCCCTGTCTATATACCGCTGTATACGTGTCTTCCATTGTTCAAAACAATGCTGTAGTTGTCAGCCTCTTCAACAACTCTCCAGTTTTTACTTCTACATCTTCAACAGACTGAAAATGTGTTCTATTTAATGCACTTACTTTTGGGAACATGTAGAAGCCACATGATGCGAGATCTGGCGAATACAAAGGATGATCAAGCACGGCAATGCGCTTGGTCGCTAAAAACAGATAAAGCACCATTTTTGCACAAACTTTTCTCATGTTTAATTCATCATGCAAAATGTGTCTCGTTAATGTTTACCATATCAGCAATCATCCGAATGCTCAGACAATTTCATTAATTTTCTGAACGTTCCCTTCAGTTCTTGCAATCACAGGTCGACCAGGACATTCATCATCTTCGACCTCTTCCCGACCTTCAGAAAACTAGTTGTGCCATTCAAAAACTCTTGCACGTTATATAATATTATCATCAAACACCTCTTTTAACATTTTGTTAAAAAAGTCGCCAACAAGCTTATAAATATTATATTAATTTTGACAAAACAATAGATTCAATAAACCACCTGTAGTTTCGATTGATTAGGTTGTTTTTCAATAATAATAGTAATTATCTTTATTGTCCAACAGGGCATAATTTGTACATACATACATCAATATAAATTAAAATAAATTATGTATAATCATTAGCATTCTATAAGTAAAAATATAAGCATACAAATGAAATTGAATTCTCGTAAAACCAAGAATACATAAAGAAAATCAAAGAAAAAAACAAGTCATAATTAAAAGTTCAAGTCAGAGAAGAAAATATCTTCAAAATACCTATTCGCACATCTACACATCACTGACACTGGAACACGTAGCAACACATTAGTTCTGGTCGTCTGCGCAGTAAACGTCACAGACGTCACAACAATACGAGATGTTAGACGAGGCACGTTTATTGAAATTTTAAAGAAAGTAAGTAAGGACCATCAATTTTATTGTTTATTAATTTTTTAAGAAGTACTGCACTTTGGTACTCCCTCCTACTAAGTAAAGAACGAATGTGTATAAGGGCAGTGTGAAAAGTTTCCAATCTAACACTGAACACCCCAGTTCGTGATTTTTTGCCATGGGCACCATTGAAGCGTAAGACGATGCGTTGTCTTAGTGGAATTTTCTTTTTTCCTTCTTTCTGCCTTCAGCTCGTCAAGTAATGACCCATAGTACACCCCCGTTATTGCTTTTCCTTTTTGAAGATAGTAGATTAGCACAACTCCATGGATACCCCAAAAAAGAGTCACCATCACTTTTCTCGCCAATAAAACATTCTCTTCGCATCTTCGTATTTTTTGGTGTCGATTCAGCTTTCGCAGTTCACTTTTTCGGCTATGTTTTGATCTTAGAAGTGTAGTGGTGCGTCCAAGTTTCATTCACACTTATAAATCGACACCAAAACTCTTAATTATTTCGCTCAAACTATTTCGATAGAGTTTTAGAAATGTTCATTCGAACATGTTTATAATTCTGAGTGAGTAAATGCAGCAGTCAACACGTGGTTAGTTTTTTTATGCTAAAATCTTCAGTTAGTATCTAACAAATGAACTAGCAGCATCTGTTGCAGAAATGCGTCATCACTTTCCCAACAACTCAATAAATCAAGTAAAGAAAAACAGTTGCTATTATCAATTGTATCGATCCCAGAATTGCTCCTTGAGGTTCCATAACAACAACAGTTTTAAAAATGTACGTCCTTTAATTATTATTTGACTTATTTCAACCTTCCTGAAACTATATCTGCGCGTATACAAAAAATTATTGAAAAAAAACAAATTATTTTCACGCACCTATCCATATCGATTCGCTTATTATTAAACGATCGTTTTTAAAACTTTTGATATTAAATTGCGCGAATGATTCGATACGCTGATGCCGATTATAATTCAACAAATTGCGGTTAACTGTAATGTATTGCAATTTTAATTAAATCTGCTTACATTCATAAGCTCTTGTATTGTGTGTACAATAGATGCGACCATGTTACACATATATGCATACAAACACATGTACATACATGAATCGATAACGAATATTTTTTTTAATTAGCCTAATAGGTACAATATTACGTTTTAAACCCAGAAATGCAATATATATAAATACTTATTAAACATATTCGGTGTCTATTTGCATTAACTTAATTACTTCTTTATTTAATAAGAAAATATATTTTTATCTTAGTTAGATTTCGATAGTTTATAAAATATTAATTTGCACTAAAAATACAATAAAAATCAATTTAGTTATACTTATTTGTGTGAAAATATCTATTAACAATAAATTTAAATTTGCTGACTTCACCTGTATGTGGTCATAAAATAGCACCATCAAGATTAAAATAACATCTATTAATTGTAATAGAAAGATGTGTATCTAATAAACCGATACCAACCAGCTGGTCTTGACGAATTAGAAAATTTGAAGAATAAAAAGTAAGTTTCTCTAACAGCTATTTTATTAGAAAAGTTGGTTACAGATCTAATCATAATACGAGAATTTTTGAGAGAAACAAATAGTTAGCATCTTGAGCTGCAAAATAGGCAGCACAAGATGTGATAGTCTCCTCACTGGATGAAAATCTTTATCCGCCGAGAAAAACTTTGAGCCTAGAAAACCGAAAATGACGCTGGAGGCTAGGTCGGGTAAATACAGTGGGAGGTCAATCAGTTTCAACCCTAGTTTGTGAATTTTTGCCATGGACAACATTGAAGTGTCAAACGGTGCGTTGTCTTGGTGGAACTTTCTTTCCCTTCAAATACAAATATACAAATTCTGCATTCAGTTCGTCAAGTAATGACACATAATGCACCGACGTTATTGTCTTTCCTTTTTCAAGATAGTAGATTAACGCAACTCCATGATTATCTCAAAGAACAGTCGATATCACTCTCCTGGCCAATGGAACGGTCTTTGGCTTTTTATACCAGGAAGGAAAACGTGGGATACTACCCAACTAGTCGTGACGAATTAGAAAATTGGTACCGAATCATGAAGAAAAATAAGTTTCTCCAGGAGTTATTTTAATAGAAAGAGTGTTGACAGATCCAATCATAATATGAGGATTTTTGAGAGTAACAGGGGAATGCGCGGATATTCTTTGGCAAAACCAAACCCCTACAAAATTCTGGATTATCTCGTTCCATTCTTTTCTCCTAATATTTCTGTTATAGTATGCATATTCTTAATAAAAATTTTCGTCGATTAATGGAAAACCGTCAAGCAATTAAAACATAATAATTTATCACTAAATAAAAAAAAACGTAATAATTTCTTATTTTAAATTACTTCGCTCTGAAATAAATTTTCACATACACTAATACAATCAACCACAGCATAGATCGGTATTAAAAACTCTTCGTTTGAAAACATAATCAAGCCGTCTCCATTCGGTCAGTTATATAACATTAGTGCAATGATATTATTAAAAAGATAACAGTTACAATGGATTGGACAGTCTGGCAGGTGTACGCGATCATAAATATTTCGTTGTGAAAGAAGAAACTTGGGTATTACAATAAGGCGTTGCTGTAATGGCAAAAGTTGGGATTAAAGCAGGGCGCAAGTTATTCTTGGGTGGTAATATTCACCAGTACAATGAGAAACTAGTTTTTGTCGGTACCACCTCACTTTAGACGAACAGGCTTTTGAGAAGGAGAGACGTGTTACGTAGATCAACTATCGAACATTGTTCACAATTTTCTCCCCGTATCGCCAACGATAAAACGAAATGTGTTAACTTTGCATGAATAATTAGTTTTCGACATACAAATTAAGAACACACTGACTTTAGTTTCTCGATTCTATAACACTTAGAGAATATATAGTCGACAATGTTCATCAGTCACTTTCATCTTCGTGTAAATGTTACTTGGCTTATATGCAAAATTTAACAATACACAAAAATAGTCTAGACTAGATTTAATTTAATACTAGAAAAAATAATAATTAATGTTCAATGAATAAGAAATCTTTCTGATTAGGAAAAAAAATTGTATTGATCCAATGTTCAACATGTTCCAGTCAAATAATTTCATTTGTTCAAAACTTGGTCTCGTAATTTGCCCTAGATTTAACTATTAACAAATTTTGTTTTTTCTTCTAAATAAAATACAATTGTAGAAGTGAGTCCTGCTTTTCCGTTCGTTTGTTTAATTTTCAAAATCTCATCATTCGAGTGGTTCTTCCAGTAATCTGGACTATTTTTAAGATTTTAAGGTGTGTTCCTATCGCCATTGTCACTTTATTTTGTCATGAGTCTTGAAAACAAGTACTTGAAACAAATGGCATTGATCTTTTTCAGATAAAGAGAAAAGTAATGATTACAAAAGAGAAGCCTATCAAAATTTGTTAATAACAAACAAAAAGAATGAACGATCATCGTTAACCTCGTGGAAAACCTTCCATCCTCTTGTTCCTGTTTTTCTTTTTCTTTACCGATTTCCAAGGTTAATTTACTACATTCAATTATACGTGCTACAATTAACCCCCTTGCTGATCTATGCTATAATCATTTCTTCTGATGGGTCATAATTATCGTATTACATACGTAGGGGTACACAAAAATAATCGGAATGGCAGCGCCGTGGCTGGGGGTTGCCTAGCACGCATTCCTGCCGCTAGGTGCGCGTGACGCAATTTGTTCTGCGGTCGGTGCAGTCGGTTCTTTCGCTGCATAAGGATGTGTCTTGTTACAATGCGTTTTTTTGTAAAAGCATTTTCGTTTACTCGTCGTTTTTTTGTTATGTCAGACTTTAGTACACAACATGCGGATGTGAAATTCTGGTACCTGCCCGGAAGAAATACTGCAGAAACAATTTTGGTGTTGCAAACTCAACTGTACGAATGTTTTTCTCCTTTCAAAAAAAGTGAAATGTCAATTGTTGACAAACCTCGTTTTGGACGTCCATCTAATTTCGGATCGGGTGGAAATATCGAGAAAGTTCGTGCAACCGTACTTGAAGACTGAGGACGGAGTTAAGAGGCACCATGACAATGCACATGCTCGCACAACCTTATCAGTTCGCCAGTTTTTGACTAAAAATAGCATGAGTCGTAACTCCTTTGCCCCATGCCCCTTACTCACCTGATCTTGCTAAATGCGACTTTTTTCCACGAATAACGAGGGACATGAAAGCACATTGTTTTAACGACGTGGAAGAGGTGAAGAAAAAATGACACAGCAGCTCACAGATATACAGAAAAATGAGTTCGAACAATGTTTCCAACAATGGAATCAACGATTAGACAAGTGTATAGAGTTTAATGGAGAGTATATTGTAGGTGTTAAGGTTGCTTTGTAAAAAAAAAATAAAATACCGGTTTTATAGTGAAAATCCGTTTACTTTGGGTACCCTCTCATATGTATACATTACTTCGTTCGCTAATTGGAAAACGGTTATAAACATAGTTTTTATTAAGTATTGTTAATATTAAAAGTCTATTAGTCCATAAACAATGAAATTTAAATCAAATTTTCGTGAAAACTATAAGTTTGCGTCATATAACCTTTATACTGTAGTGAAACTATTTTAAAAGTGAAATAAGTAATTTACAAACTTGAAAGTCGCAATTAAGCTGAAATTTTTTTTGGGAATAGCTGTAGCGAAATAAAAAAATGGAATTCGCACAGTTCTTTGAAAATCAAAACGAAATCTAGTATGTGTTACATGTGTACAAATAAACATTTAGGTCTTGAACAAGTGGTTCTTATTACAGGCGCTGGGAAGCGCAACCAGAGCAGGACATTAGGGCCAGATGATTATCCTAAAATTATGGTCTCGTCTTCGGACAAACGAAACTCTCAACCAGACTTGACTATGGAAACTGGTTTAAGTGTATATACCCCATCTGGACCTTCGAGATCAGGTACCTTCCCAGCATATACCTATAGTTATATTCTGCACCGTTCTTATTATTGTAATGCACCATCACGCTACCTGTTGCTTTCAATACCATTTCTTACTTTTTCAGCACCAAAAACATGCACTATTTTTTGTTCTTATTTTGAAAAAGAAGTTAATTTTTGGGTATAAGTACACCTCTCTTCAAATGAATAAATATATTAAGAATTAACTTATTTTTTCTGTACTATTACTTGGGGAAGAAAATTTATATTTGGAAATTTCGGAAGTTGATAGCAGTACTACCAACGTATTAAAGTTTCTCTGGTTTAGAGGATTAAAAAAGATATAGTCGTCTATTATAATGCGTTTTGCAAATATAAAGCCTCCAAACAATTTGGACGCTTCAAAATTATAAATATTCATTCTTTCAAGACTTTCTTCATTATTTGTATGAATCTTGCAAATATCTGCAGTAATTTTCCTCAAAGATAATACAGATATTATTCAAACTTTTCATTATTTATGACATCCAGTACAACCGTCTTTGCTTGAATGTAACATACACGGTTGCATAAAATTTCCATTTTCCAAATTAATAGAGTAACTTAATAAAAGTAAAAGATGCGCACTTTTAGGTGAAATGTTGTACAATTCGATGCTTCCATCACTTGCTGATTTATTTAAGTCATCTTCGGAGACTAATAAATATTGAATTAACTCGTGTCTAACAATATAATCGAATACCCACGAAACTATAACCTACAAAGTGGAACAAGTACCCTTTTATCGATCGTTCATATACACGTAGTAGTATAGTCATCGCCAAATCACGGACATACCGGAAATGGCCGAAGTAACATTGGCTGCCATTTACACATGTCGTGTCGAGCTGCTGCGATCGTGTTTTGTCGAGAAAGTAGTTTCAGCACCACACGAAAACAGATGCACCGCACCACCACCATCTCTTCATCCTAACAAGCAGTACCAGGCAGCAGAGTAGTAATGTGTGTGTAAATTAAAAGTGATGATTCTATGTTATTCAAATGAAAGTAACTCATTTGCAAATAATGGTCGGTATACAGCGGTTATACGCTATGGTAGATATGCAAGTGTGAGAATTCAATTCGCGAGTATTTCAGCACACAAATGAACAACCTTTTATACTATAAATATGTAAATAATATTCACAAAACCGTGGATATATCTAATTTTCCTCTGCTTTCATTAGTCCATATCATACAATTGAAGTTTCTGTAGTTTCTTTCTTGTATTTTTCATATAACAATCGGAATAAAAATCCATTCACACAGGTCTTTTATAATTTACGTACATATGTATATGTATATTTTCTCCAAAATTCTAATTCTACTTTTGGCGAAGGCGCCTGTAAATCCGCATTTAAGCATTCTTATATACTACTTCAAAAATTATTTTATAATCAAAGTATGATATGTTTAAATCAGTTAGTTTAATCTTCAACAATATTAAAAATATTCTTAAATTTTCCCTGAATTATGCAAAAATACAAGTATTCTTTGATAACATTTTAATTTTATATTTGATAGCTTTCACTACCTTTTGTTTTAGTAAATGTAGCTGTAGATGTTCATATTTCAAAATACATATACATTATTAACAATATATCTACTCTAGATATATATTAATAGCTTAAATTAAAGTTGAATTATTACCTGGTATGGAGAATATTCTTTTTCTAGTTTTATCAAATTTGAGCTTAATCTTGACTAGAAATGTCCTCTCGTAAGGATCTTCATTACCCGTCTCCAATCATTATTACAAAACCCGAACAAAACTTTTAAAATTTTAACAGACATCTTTTTTTGTTGAAAGATGCAATAGTTAAAGGAAATAATTTACTTTGGGAAAAATTATTTTCAATTCTTGACTTACAAGTATCGCTTTATAACAATTACATTCGCTAATACTCCAGCCAGTACACTTCGAGAATTATTCAAAATATTAAATCACTACGTTAAACAGCATAAATGAACTACTGATATTTTACAACATATCTGAAAAGACATTAAAGCCGCTTATCTGACGTACGTTTCTGCTATTGAAACTTCAATGTTATGAGCGTTTTCTCAGAGCAATAAGAGCAAATCTCGCGTATTTACTGCAATTTAATAATATATCGCAATCTATAAGAAAATAATGGTTTTGCTTTTTACGTCAACTTTATTTTAAGTGATACTATTTAAAATGTTCCATTTTTCAACTGGTATAACGCAGTGTACATGTTTAAAGTCCAACTGAAGTGTGCATGTAGTTGGAAGGATATTCTAGAATGAAAGGAAAGCAGATTCAGATTAGATGCTGAGTTTATAGAGTTGTACTGTATATCCGCAAGCCTTTTCCTTTATCTTAGCTTTGTCAATAAGTAGTTTTTCTTATCTTCAAGAGTGATTTTTCTCAGACATGAAGATCTATTAACAAATCCGTAACTCGAATAATATTGTTAGATGAATGACATTACAATCGGTGTATACTGATCTTAATCCAGTATAGTTTTAATATTAAACATATACAGACGTTGAGGCATTTGAGTGTATTAATCGTCGATAGCTATTAAAAAAAAACTAAATCTGTACAACTTCAGATCTTTAATACGTTTCTTTCCCTAGTATGTTTACTACAGATGATATGAATGGAGTTTATTCTATGTCGAAAGTCGAATTTTGATCCTATTTGATTTCAGGTTCTTATTAAGGAAATAATCATAGATAACTATAGCAAAAGAGTTTTTATTATTAAGTTGGAGTTGTTTACGTTTATATCGTAAGGGACTTACTTATTATCCGCATTTTCGAGATAAATTAAGCATTGGTGAATAATTTGTTTTAATTAATCTTCAAAATATCAAAATGTAACTTTCACTAGTAGAAGATGATTTAACAGGAGACTGACTTTCGACAGACTGACGAAACTTTCACCATAGTAAGTATATTGGTAACTTCAGTAATATTGTAGACACACCCTCAAAATTTCTCCAAAATCTGTTAGACAGATAACTTTTTACAACCATTTACAGAAAAACTATTTGTAGTTTTTGTGGAGAAAAAAAATATTTATGTGTGTTAATTAAACATTAATGTTTTACGCGGGAAAACCATTAAATAAATATTATAATGAATCTGCTCTTTCCCGTGGAATGATTTGTATATAGTTCATTGGTTACAAAACTGGTTATATGAGCACAAAAATGCTGAACATACGGGGTCTTCATTTATAGTAAGTTCACAAATTATCAATAGTCATTTCCATTGAAAAGAGCGACCGCCGAATAAAAGCGTGCGAAATAGCCGATGCCGTAAACATCTCAACGAAACGAATTCACAATATTTCACATCGAAATTTAATTATAATAATAATAATCATAAGATAGGTGCCGCATTTGCGTACTGTTGAAAAAATGCGAACTTGTGTTATTGTTTTAAATAGCTAAATTCAAACGAAATCTTAGAAAATTACTTCATCAATATGTCACCGTAGGTGAAACTTGGTACATCACCATCCTTCAGAGCCGATATCAATCAAAACAATAGATTTTGTATGGCGAACATGCTCTGAAAAAGATAAAACACGTTTTCTCGGCAAATGAAATTATGACAATTTTTTTTTTAATTTTAAAAGCGTAATTTTAAAAGCGTAATATTTATTGATGACTTGCAGAAGAGAGTTACAATATTATGCTGATTTACTGACATTTCGAACTGAAAAAAAAGCGACTGCATATATTCAAAAAGATTTTATTCCATCAGGATAACATGCCTTCTCATTCGTGCGCTACAACATGTTAAATTTGTGGAATTAGGATACGAATTGCTGCCTCATTTATCATATTCACAAGATCTGGCTCTGAAAGATGTTTTTCTTACTCCCAAATCCGAAAAAATAGGTTGGTGAAAAACGCTTCGGGACAAATTAGGAAGCAATAGCGGCAACAAATGCCTGTTTTAATGAATTTCCGAAAGAATACTTTTATACTGCTTACAGAAATCACTAGGTTAATTGGATGGAAATTATGTTGAAAAAATGAAATATATTTTTTACCCTAAGATAAGTATTTAAGTGGAAGGTCAAATCATCCTTCTAAAATAGATTCCTATCTCGTTAACTATACGATTGATAATATCAAAAATTTTACAATACAGTGCTGGATGACCGCTGTATCAAGTTTCAAACGCTAATGGGAGTTGCAAATATTTCAAAGGAATGGGTAAGACACAGTTTAGGTATGCTTTTACATATGAAAAAAATAGTAATGGAATACCAAAATTGCTAATAATCAGCCAAAAATGCCAAAAACTGAAAATTTAAAAAAACAGTCTTTGCAACTCGATAGCTCTGAATTTTTGGTCCACTTCATAATTGCTGATACAGCCAGAATCCATATCCAATGGATAGAAACTAGCTCAAATACTCCGAAAAGCAAAAACAGTTTCATGGGCTAGGAAGGTAAATGCAGTGCTTCGTAGAATACGCATATGGTGTAGTTAACTACTTTAAGGAAGGAAGAACCATCGTAGGAGAATATTACCTAGCGTTACTGGATTTTTAGGCCTTTGAATCAAAAGCAAAAGATCACATTTGGCATTAGCTCATACATCTTTAATTGGACACACCGGATTTTGCCCTTAATGATTGATTCTTCAATTTGGAATTGCTGGCTTAAAAACAAGGCAATACCTGAAACTGATACTTATTATGAGAACCACATGAAAGATACGAAGAAGTTTGAGTATCCCTAATTTAAGTGTGTAAATTTAGATGGTGACTTTATTGCAAAATAAATACTTGCCTTGAAATTACAACTGTTTCCCTACTTAGGCAGGTCACGTTTTACTTCTACAGTTTATACTCATATTACATCAATTATAATCAAAATACTGAATGAATATATATATATATATATATATATATATATATATATATATATATATGGGTAATATTAGATTCTCGGGCTCTCCGCAATGTTGGACATAAATTCTCGAAAGAATCGGCATCTCTACGTCTCGATGACATCTCAATCATCTTCTTCAAGAGTTGTTTCGTATGAAGCGTTAACCTGATACACTTCACTACGAAACAATTCCTGAAGAAGACAGACGCCTATTCTTTCGAGAATTTCTGTCCAACATCGCGGAGAGCCCCAGAATCTAATATTATCTATGCTTCCAACCGCTAGAATCTTCGTTCAAACATATATATATATATATATATATATATATATATATATATATATATATATATACCCGCATAACTGCACATCCCTTTCTCATTAATTTCAATGTACATACATACATGTACAATGTATATTTATCTCTATTAATATGCCGAACAACAAGTTATTGCTATTATTATTACAAATATTTGTTTTATACATTTTTCATTTAAATATTAAAAATTTATACAAACTACTTAAATAACATATTAAGGCAACCATACATTTAAAACATTCAAAATTATCAAATAATTAGTAAACACATTTCTAGACTTCATATTTTGGTCAAGGCGCCTGAAACACATGCATAAATTAAAAAAAAACTCACTTTTCAAATATATCATACGTTCCGATAACGAGATATAAATATTTATTTCACGTTCTCCCATTTTAAACAGTTTTAAATTTAGAAACAATTCAGTAACCATAAATTATTTGAACGGTTTAATTAGCTTCTTTATTTACCTAGTCTACGTGATCCGGATATATTACAATACCACTACGTGGAAGAGTCGGATCGCATTGTATCGAGAATTTATTAAAACAAAAAAAAAGATATTAACTTTACATAAAAATTCTTGAAATTGTTATAAACACTCATATAGTGTACATAAAAATTTTAGTATAAGAATAAAATGAACTGGACTTATGCATTTATTGAATGCATTGCTTTTTATTGCGTTCATTACTGTGAATATAAAATCACGAGGACTTTCCAACATAATATATATGTATGTACATGTATATAAAGTAGGTTATATTTAAAATACATTATCTTCCATTTCATATTCGATGGAAATTTGTCATTTTATATATTGCGTTTTTCCTTTAACGGTTACAGAACTTGTCGTCTGGTATTATACAGGAATCTAATAATGGGATGATTCATCTAGAGGCACTTTTTTCAAAATTAAAAAGAAATAAAAATTGCAATTTTTTTCTCGTATTCTTTATTATCATACAAAAGAACCATTCTGACATTTATTTTTTAAAAATTATTTCCTTCAAATATTGGCTGTAAGTGTGCCTAACATGGTCCATTCTGAAGTTCCAATTTTCGATGACGGGTTCGAGCATTTCAAGTGGTATTTGACGAATACCGCGAGTAATATTAGCTTCAAATTACTCAATAGTAGCTGACTTATGCATGACGACTTTGGAGTTTAGGTAGCCCCAAAGGAAAAAGTCTAAAGGTGTAATATCACATGATCTAGGCGGGCATTGCACAGGTCCATTACGTAAAACTAAATGTTCACTAAATTGTTCTGGCAATGAAGCCAAGCTTTCACGGGCTGTGTGGCAAGTAGCGCCGTCTTGTTGGAACCAAATGTCGTCGAGATCACGGGCTTCAATTTCAGGCAGCAAATAGTCCATTTTCATAGCGCGATAACGGGCGCCATTCATAGTTGCGTTGCGACCGTCTTCATTTTCGAAGAAATATGGACCGATGATTCCATTTGCCGATAAGCCACACCAAACTGTGATTTTGTCTGGATGTAATAGCAGCTCGTGAACCTCTTCGGGATGCTCTCCACTCTAAATACGGCAATTGTGTTTATTGACATAACCATTAATCCAAAAATGGGTTTCATCGCTGAGCAAGATTCTGATCGAGAACACTGGATCTTCTTCAAGCTTTTCAAGAGCCTAAAGACTGAAACGGTAACGATTCGAAAGGTCGGTCGCTGTCAATTCTTGAACGAGATGAAATTTGTATACTTTTAAACCAATATCTTTACATAAAATACACTAATTTGTGGTATACAACAAGCCAAGTTTTTGAGATCCACGTCGAATCGATTCTTCACGATCATCGCATACACTTTCAGCTACCATCGCTATATTTTCTTCACTACGTGCTGGATGTGGTCTATTTGGTCGTATATTTGGTGGTATAATGAAAATTGCGTTTCAAATTTTTCGATGGTATAGCGAATTATGCATTCGGTGGGCCGATTACGTAGACCATAAGTTGCTCTAATCGCACGAAACAAATTTCTCGTGGAAAGCTGATTTTCGTAATACAACTGAATAATTTGTAGACGCTGTGCCGGGCTGAGTCTTTCCATAATAAAACATCACACACTTATCTAAAATAGTCTGAAAGTTTGACACGATTCACGCTTTATCTGCCAAAAAATCGTTATTGAAAAAAGTATATCATAATGAATCACCCATTATAAGCCCATTACCCTTTAATATTTACATACCTATAGTTTGTACAACGAAAAGATAGACTAACAAATATGCGTGATCAGTACGTGATCGTTTTCTGAATGATTAAACACATATAAACATTGCGAACTTGAAGCCTCGTTCACACATAAGCGCTCCATGTGTTGTAACCGAACTTGTTTTCAACATGTATGAGGTTATATAATAGTTTCTGTCATTATTTCTTTATTTGATTATTACTAGCGTTTATATTTTGTAAATGTCTCAAGACATTGAAAAGTATAGAAAAGTGTAGATGAGAAGCAAAGTAAAACATTAGCACTAAATTTCGTCGAAGGATAATTTCTTGTAGTTTCAGAGAACGTGCATTTGTTCGTAAAATCGTAAGGTTGGCGGAGTCACCATTAATAAAGCGGAAGAGGAGCCATTTTAACGTGACTAATATGCAGTCGATATTGAATATATCCTAAATATATTAACTATAGTGCCAGAATTGCACCAAAGCACAAGCCGTTCAGTCAACTGCCGAAACAGCTAGTAACGTTGTTATAGAATGAAATTAATTGTTTATACTTATTCAAAAATGTTTATTTTTATAGGAATATCGAGAGCTAGTGTATATGATATTCTTACAAGAGCACACTAAAAAGAATTTTAAGAACTGAAATCTTATGAAAAAAAGAGAGCTATATTAGATCGTGTAGACGATAACGCAAAAGCATTGACATACAGTTCATTCATTTTTTGGCAGTGGTAAAGAGCAATGATGATATACCGAAGTTTTCAAGACGGACATTATATAGGTTATTGAAAGGGATACATTTTCGGTAAGATATTTAATACATATCTGTGCGCAATTTTTGCCTGCCTTTAGTTATAGTTATAAAAAAGGAGCTAGGAATAGCTACTTAAAGGAGAAAGATGAAATAATTTTATGGAAAAGACAATATTTGTCTAGACTAAAGCAATTTAGAACCGTACGTATAAAGATTCTATTTTCTCGATGAAACATGGATAAATGAAGGCCATACAACATGAAAAATTTGGATCGATGAAAGCATTAAATGTGCACGGCAAGCTTCTAAAGAGGGTTTGTCAGCAGGTTTGAAAAATACTAGTGGAAAAGGAAGATGGTTGATATTATTACATATTGAATGTGAGGATGGTTTTCTTGAGAATGGCCTACTCTTATTTCCATCAAATCAAATAGGTGATTACCATGAAGAGATGAATACATAATTGTTTGAAATTAGTTTGGAAATTTGGAAATTAATTCTGTCAGTTATGGACAATGCTTCTTACCATTCTAGAAAATTTGAAAAAATACCAAATTCATCAACGAAGAAATGTGATGTTCAAGAAAGGCTTACTGAAAATAATATTAGATTTGAATCTAATATTCTAAAAGTGGAATTGTTGGATTTAGTAAAACAACATAAATCAAAATCTGACAAATACATAGTAGATCAACTTGCTACATTCAAAAACAACAGTTTTGAGACTTCCTCCATATATGTAGCTGTGAGCTCAATCCTATAGAGCTAATTTCGGCCTAAGTGAAACGAAAAGCAGTTGTAAATAATACCATACTTAAATTAAATGATGTTCAAAATTTACTTCATGCTGCCATTCATAACGTTACTAACGAAAATTGTATAAATGCAATTGATCATGTCAAAGGTATTTAAACAAAAATGTTAGATGTGGACGGAATAAGAGAAAATTTAGAAGAATTTGTCATAAATGTAGACGATTCTAGTACCGCCGATGATTCTTCTAATGAATGAACATTTATTTGTTATTTATTTATATTTTACATTATGATTGTGTATTCCTTATTGAACAAATATACATTAGTAAATTTTTTGGAATGAAAATTACAGATGTGCATGTATTTATTTTGAAATAAATATAATACAATTGTTTTAAATTTTAGAAATATAATTCAACTAAAAATTAAACATTTTTATACACGTCATGTGCTGTCACAAATAAATTCTAAATTCCTGACTACAATACCTTCCATTTATTTTTATTATAATACTACAACTACGTTTAGCTTAAGAGCTTAGAATTTAATTGAAAATGAAGCAATATACATGCTATGTGCCCTAACAAATAAATTCTGCATTACGATAGCTTAAATCTTTTTTAAATTTGAAAGAATTGATTTAATAATTTGTTTTATAAATGGAATTGAAAAACAAAAATTTAATGTACATTTTATTAACAAGATTAAATCAAAATAATTTGTATTCATTTTCAACATTTAGTATAAAATAAACCAATTAAACTTTCACTGTTATTGTTACTATAACAACCTTTTTTGAGGTTAATTTTTTTCATTAGAAGTCAATAAATAATACAATAATTCTGTATGTGTAAATCAAACTTTCGTAGCTATTTTGTAATGCCAACAATTTTCACGTGATTTGGTCGTGCTTAGTCTATCTGTTCGTGATACACTGAACAATAGGAATATAAATACTGTTACACATATTTTATGCGAAAATTTGATAAATATAAAATTTTTTTAACAAATCTTGCCAGTTAATTTACTTATATAAATCTATATAAAGTACAAAAAAGTATTCCTATACTCAGAATCACAGTTTAACTTTTTTCATAGTTTTGCTACGTTTGTGATCGTCTCTGTCTTATAAATTTAATGATTTCATATTTCATTATGGGTACCCTTTCACTTCGGCAAAAAAGTATGTTATAAAAAAAACATAATCTTCGCCACAACATCAGATAAATTGTACGTCTACTCGAACTAATAGTTGAATTTGATGGAGCCTGTGGTTGATTGACTTGATCAATAAGGTTGATATATAACCCCTTTCCACAATTAACTATTTGTAAATTCTGTATACGCATTTCGACAACCAAGTTGTCATCATCAGCAGATAATTTCAAAGTGTCGCACCTGGTAAAACACGGCGAAAAAATTGTACGAAAAAACAAACTCCGTACGCGATCCGCACCGTTGAAAACCAAGATGTGCACTGTGTCTGTTTCACAAGATTTTTTAAAAAATACTTTTACTTAAACTAACATGCACTACGTTGAAAAAGGTTATTATGGTCAAGGAAGAGTCTGTGTGATTTGTGTGTGTTTTATGATATTGTTCCTCCTGTCTTTCAGTAGAGAGAAGAGAGGGGTTTGCAAGGGCCCGGCGTCATTAAAGTTTACCACATGGCTTAAATTCTTTAAGATGTGCATGCTTTCATACGCGTCCAGTTCGCGATAATTGTACACGTTCTTTATCAAATGTAAACAATCCATATTAACACTGTGGTTATTTTCTAATACATGTCTCGCTATACCCGTATGAAAGCATGCACATCTTAAAGAATTTAAGCCATGTGGTAAACTTTAATGACGCCGGGCCCTTGCAAACCCCTCTCTTCTCCCTACTGAAAGACAGGAGGAACAATATCATAAAACACACACAAATCACACAGACTCTTCCTTGACCATAATAACCTTTTTCAATGTAGTGCATGTTAGTTTAAGTAAAAGTATTTTTTAAAAAATCTTGTGAAACAGACACAGTGCACATCTTGGTTTTCAACGGTGCGGATCGCGTACGGAGTTTGTTTTTTCGTACAATTTTTTCGCCGTGTTTTACCAGGTGCGACACTTTGAAATTATCTGCTGATGATGACAACTTGGTTGTCGAAATGCGTATACAGAATTTACAAATAGTTAATTGTGGAAAGGGGTTATATATCAACCTTATTGATCTACTCGAACTAAGTTAGACTGTGAGTACATTACGCAATTAATAACTTTGATAACTATGGTTGTTCATATCCATTTAAGTACAGAATAGACAGGATGCTACAAAACAAAAAAGGCAATTTTTATCCGTGCTTCTGAAGAACCACAATTGTCTTTCCAAAAAGTTACAGAAGAGTTTAATTCCTAAGCTACCACAATTCACACTGTTTTAAGAAAACACAAGTGTCGTTCACTGAGAATCCTTAAATTTCAACGTTTGGAATTTTATGTAAACGTGGAAAAACATCGTAATGATAACACTTTTATTAGAAACAAACTAAACGCCGTTTCCTTTACATGGTTTCATAATTCAAACGTTCCAAATTATTGATGACGGGAAAGTAACACTATCCATAAAAGCTAAATGTTTCTAGCTTGCTGGGCGACAACATAATTGGTTTATTTGTCATAGAAAGACCTTTAAATTCTAGAAAATACGCCTACTATAGAATAGACATAAACATAATTTGGTTCCAGCAAGACGTTCTGCTCAGATACTGCAATTATCAGAGAATATTTACATAGCCTCTTTGACGTAATATATCAAATAGCTGAAGTAATATCGTCGGCTCTCTAAATCTCCTTATGATAGTTGTGCCCAATTATTTTTAATTATATTGAAAGCTTGTATAATCGTAAATGTTTCTTCGAACATTTGTAAGTATTGAGGATATTGAAAACGATCTCATGATACAATCAAATCATTTTGAACATTTAATGAAACAACATTTTAGAATTCTGTTTTAACTTAATTTTTCTTACAACAGACACTTAAGTTTTAGAAGAGTTTACGTTTTTATTTATACCTTTGAAAGAGATTTTGAGATTTTAGTTTCTAAAAGTCACAGAAATATTCAAAGTATTCAAATATTTATTGTATAGAGCTAAGAAATTTGTAAGTAAATCTGTTTCAAACACCTATATAAACGTTTGATGATCGAATGTAGCGCATACTTTCACTAATCTCTCAACGTATACATCTAACAAACAAGTTGCTGACTATGGGAACGTTTTTACTATATAATATATTGACATAGTATTGTTTTTCAAAATAGCTCGCAGGCATCAATTGCAGCACCCACTTCGGACATTGTAAAGTTTGCCACCGCTCGAGCCAACATTTACATCGTTAAGTCATCTTTGTATCATACTGTCTTCCAGACAAGACCACAATTTGTAATCTGGGAGATTTAGATGCGTTATACCAAACGGAGATTCTTTAGTAGTAATGAAACTAAAAAATTTTGCTACAGCCAAGTCTGAGTAGTTTTGACATTATAGATTGAAGAAGAATTCAGCTGGAAAGATCAAGGCTCATATTAGAAGAGAAAATGGCTAAATGGTTTTCCGATGGTTAGCGGCAAAATCACTTGACAAATTTTTACCGATGTTTCAACACCTTTTCTACAAAAATTAAGGTTGGCAACTCTATCTTACCGCGTGTCAACGCCCCACCTAACCGCTACTAAGGGAGTAGTGATTTTCTTACAGTCTTAATACCAGTTCGTAGACTTCATTAAAAGACTGGACAGAAACTAATTTTGTTTGCAAGTAAAAATATTCTCATCGGTAAACAGGATATTAACCGGCTAATAGCACAGTGGAAAGTTTCTGGCTCACCACGCCGGGGGCGTGTCGGGTACGGCTCCGATGGCTTGTTGTCCGGAAAAGTTTTCCGGGATTTCCCTTTTCCATTTAAGACTGACAAATATCATAAATCGCACCACCAACTCGAGCATAATATTAGCTCATGGTCTAAAAAAACCCCTGTAATTGGAGTTTATTTGGCGCTATTGGAGGATGTGAAGGCATGAATTATTATTACATTTCTGCACCGATCATATAACTCTCCAACAGATCTTTCGACTATTTTGTTCTGTTGTTTATTTGCGGTCAGTAACTAAGCAATACAGCATTTGAAAGCCATTTTTTTTTAGATATGCCCTATTGATTTCTGAGTCACATTCATTTCACAAGTCGTGATGATTTGTTACATATGGAGCGGATATCTCTGAATTCTGGCTTTAGTAGCTTACGGCGTTTGTACTGTGAATGAACGCCCAGACCCTTGACGAGCTTTGATGCTACCGGCCTCCTCAAATAATTTAATATAATGTAATATACAGAAACACATTCAGCTAATTCCGACTGGACGGGGGTTTTAAAACCGCCTTCTTTATTAATTTTACACTTTCAGGTGCTACAACAGTGATATGGACCGATCATTTCATAATGAAAATAAACACAAATTCAAATTGCTTTCACCAATAAATAATATTAAGTTTACCCGTTAAAAACTATGTGTTTAATTTATAGTGCGTTCGATTCTAATATTGCGAAGAAATACATTCGTTCTTGTAACAGTATGCATGTCCTTACTAGGTATATAAATGATATATTGCCGTTGTTGAATTTAGATATAGTATAAATACTTGACTTCAATAAGACAGTCGTTTAAAGAGCAATAGCAGACGTGTAACTGTATACCAAAGTGTAATTTCTATGGAACAGCACAAAACATACAGTTATATGTCTTGCATCTTCCAACTATTCAACTCCCAACAGCTTTTAATAGAAATTGTGAAGACAATTTTATCAAAATTCATTTAAAATTACTCCACGTTAGT
Organism: Dermolepida albohirtum; assembly: GCA_031893035.1. Taxonomy (NCBI): domain Eukaryota; kingdom Metazoa; phylum Arthropoda; class Insecta; order Coleoptera; family Scarabaeidae; genus Dermolepida; species Dermolepida albohirtum. Next base: position 96,177 of record JAVIWB010006038.1, read on the forward strand.
CTACTCACATACATTATAATTTTGTTAATACAGTTTCATAGATTAACACGGAATTATATATAAAAATAAAATAATTAAAATACCACTTACCTCAGTAGTCCATGGAATCGCCGAAATTCCATTTCCACCAAAGTTGGACACTAGAAAGAAAGTAGGTGTATTGACTACTTATTTCTATATACTAATAATAAGTATACGCATAAAGAGTTCGAATTTGCCGCCATATTAATTCGTCGATATGAGTTTATATGAACCTTTGTTATTTTTCTTAATTAGCGTTTCAAAAAGGATTGTTGGCAGAGCTCAAATACCGTCACGGTAGAAGTGTTCGTCTTTTGAGGCTATCCACGAATCAAGCCATTTTGAGATGTCTTCATATGAGCGGAACTGCTGATTAGTTAGACCATGTGCCATCGAACGGAACAAGTAATAATCGGACGTTTGAGCGTTTCTAAGTAGGTTTTAACGGGTTTGGCAACGTGAGGCCGAGAGTTGTCATGCCGTAGAATCACTTTATCGTGCCTCTGCTCGTATTGTGGCCGCTTTTCGCACAATGCTCGACTCAATCGCATCGATTGAATTCGATACCGTTCCCCAGTGTTGGTTTCGTTCGGTTTCAACAGCTCATAATAAATAACAACGCCCTGGTCCCACCAAATACACAGCAAAACCTTCGCAGCGTGAATATTTGGCCGAACCGACGACGTAGAAGCATGACCGGGCAGTCCCCATGATTTTGTTCTCTTTGGGTTGCTGTAATGAATCCATTTTTCATCACCCGTAACGATGCGATGAAGAAAACCCTTCCTTTTTTGCCGCTGAAGCAGTTGCTCACAGACGACAAAACGACGCTCGACGTCTCTTGGGTTCAAATCATAAAGAACCCAAGTTCCTTCTTTTTAAATCATTCCCAACGCATGCAATCGCTGGGAAATGGCTTGACGCGTAACTCCTAATACTGAAGCAAGCTCTTTTTGCGTTTGGCACGGATCCTCATCGAGCAATGCCTCCAATTCAGCGTCTTCGAAGGTTTTTGGTCTTCCTTCACGCGAACGGTCGTCAACATCGAAATCACCGTCTTTGAAGCGACGGAACCAATCACGGCACGTTGTTTCACTTAGAGCAGCATCTCCGTAAACTTTTTGGAGTTCTCGATGCGCTTCAGCCGCCGTTTTCTTCGAATGAAAGAAGAAAAGCAACACTTCCCGCAAATGACGATTATTTGACACAAAATCAGACATTTTCACACAACCAAAAGTATATGACGCAAAAACAAAATCACTAATGTGTCAAAGTGATTTGTTTACCATATATCTAAGCTTGCTTCATGATGTTTTGGTTATGTCACAATCGACCAGCACTTACTACTGGAGCCATCTCTTGAAAAACAGCGAGAATATTTAATGGAATAAAAGCAAAATATTAACAATTATTATATTTTTCAATTAAAACAAATACATACAATAATTGTCCAAAATATCTACCGTTAACATATAAATATCATATAAACCAGTTTTTCCTCTAACAATAGCAAATATTTTCGAACCTTTGCTGATTTATATTATCTATGTCCCCTCCATTCTTTCTTTGCAACAACAAACTTAGCATAATTATTCTTTGTTATGCAATCAATGTTGGAAAATCTTCGTATTCAAGTATCGGTTAACCTCTCACCAAATTCTACAGATATTCTAAGATTTCTGGTATTCGTATACGTCACCGTTATGTATGAATCGTATCACTAATATATTAGATTAATTATTAAGTGCCTTGATATGGCTACCCAAACTCCCGTCTCAAATTTTTATTTGACGTAAACTAGGTTCTATGAAATTCTGAAGATTTTCATTGACCACATTCTGTAGTTCTGGCTATGCCAATAATAGTATATGCCAATAAATGACACCAAGCCTCATCCGACATAAATGTGATGTTCAAAATGTAGTCATTATTTAAATTTTCGTTAAGTCATTGACAGTATTGTACTTTTAGATCATAATCTAACTAATAATTTGGCTGATAGCTTAATGGTAAGTCAGTGGTTTAGCACGTGGACAGTTCGAGGTTAAAGTCCTTTGGCCTACTGTCCAAGAAGGTCTTTCGTGGTATCCGTTTTCCGTTTAAGGGAATGCTGACAAAGGTCTTAAGCCGCATTATTATTATTATAAACAATACCTAATAATTGTTTACTGATTACTCCTTATGGATGCATACGAGTTTTGACTAAAGCTTTTTGTATACAGCTGTACGATAAATCGGTATCAATGAAAGACAAATAATTCAAAAAAAGCAAAGACTACGACGATCATTGCTCTCAATTCTAGAGCTCGTCAGGATAATCTGGCTTTCTCGGAAATTCTACGCACTTAGTAGGTACAGACTAATGAGAGCGAACTATATGTCCACCTCTTGAGTAATATTGATAGTAGTGTATGGTAGGCAAATGTTCTGTTCGATGGCGGACAAAGAGATATGAGTGCTTTCATTACTATCTGGGAGATGAACATATAATAGTCCCTCCAGTAGATTTGCCTCTGCAAATGCCTTTATTTTCAAACACGGCTATATTTCTACTTCGTGAATATTTTCTGCTCACTAGTTTACTACAAAATTGAAAAAAACACAGTCTGTCACAGAGAAAACCGAACTTTTTTAAAATAAAAACGAAAACTTACTATTTTAATAGAATTCATTTATTTTATTCAAAGTAGTCGCCTTAGGCTCCAATATAATGTTTTGCACGGTTAATTAACATGTCGAATGAATTTTTAAATTCATCTTTAGAGATGTCCTTCAAGATCGCTGTCGACGCCTTTTCAATGGCTTCGACGTCAGCATAACTCTGTCCTTGCATCGACAAATGTGGTTTGGAGAATAGATAGAAATCACAGGAGGCCAATTCCGTGAATACGGTGAATGGTTGATAATTGATGCTACCATTTTCACGACATTGAGAGCGCACACGACGAATATGCGCCAAAAGACGCTTCATAACACCAAGATTATATACAGCACTGACTGTCTGACTGGTTGGTACAAACTCTTTGTGCACTATGTCTTTCGAATAATAAAAACAAATCCACATTGTCTTCACTTTTGACTTCTCCAAACCGAATTTGTCGGTCTTTCTTCGCTTGAATGGTTCCATTTAGAGCTTTGACGCTTGGTCTCTGGATCACATTGAAAACAGGATGTCTCATCGCCAGTTCCAATAAAATATCTAAAGTTTTCGTCTTTTTTTGAATCTTTAATCAAGTCGGTACAATGTTGAATTGAATTAGGTTGTATGGTACAAACCTTGCACAAATCTTTCTCCCACATGCTCTGTAAAAATGCATAACCACAGATTTTTTTGCACCAAGATGTTCGTCGTTATTTATGTTCGTACGAGCGTCTTTTAATCATTTATACCATTCATGCATACTCGTACATAATAAACACACATCACCATACACTTGTTTCATCAAATTAAACGTTTCAGTAAACGATTTAACGAGTTTATCACAGAACTTGATATTTGCTGTTCAAAATTCATTTTTCAACCAATGCCAAAATACACACTGTTACTTTATGTTCAATTTCTCTGCTTCTAATGATGCAAATATCATGATATTTTGACGTAACATTAGTGAAGAATCTGCCTTACCGACACATATTTTTTTTAATAGATGGCGCCACTAAGAATTAATATTTTAGAAAAGTTCCTTTTCCTCTGTGTATTTTAATTACCGATATTTCAATTTTTTACTAGGCTTATTTAAACGAAAAACTATCTCAGGTAGTAGTTTCAGAAGATCAATATTTAATAAAAAATGAAGGTAGTACAAAAGATCAGACATTGTTAATTAAAAAGAGGTTATACAGATTCGAATATGATTGCTCGAACGGAAATTTTTTCCCTTTAGAAATCTCCTCTTCGTTAAAACTCGAATATGAAAAAGAATTATTTGCATTCACACACAAACTTTCTTTGTTGCGTCACTGCACGATAATTTGTTATACATCTTATTTTAATGAACAGACTTTCCAGAAACATTTTATTATAAAATCTGCTCGTTGGGAATGAGCCACCAAAAAGTATTATACTCTTCACTCATCGTTTCAAAAATACACAAAACGAATTGAAAAAAGGACCAAACGGTTACATATTCACTTTACCCCTGTATAAATTAATAAATAACAAAATAATTTACTAAACTGTGGCAAAATAAAAGGTAATTACTTCCATTAAACAAAAACTCTATTTACCGAGATTGTATCTGCTGCGTATCTAAGGAGAAATGTCTAATGAAGTTCTCGGAGTACCACTATTCTTACGCTAATTTACTCTGAATATGTCGAGAGCACTATCCTTATTACACAATGCAATTAGTAATAATACTATGTGCATATGGGGTTCTTAAAATAATTAATTCATGAAATTGTACTAAGATTCCGCTGGTTCAATTCAATGTGTTCGTCCATTTAATTAATGCTCGCGACTTGAAAACGAAACTTTAAACATTGTATTTCCAAATTTTTTCGTTAAATTTAAAAAAAACACACTTAAACAGGAATAACTTTCCAAAATGCCATAAATTTGTGAAAAGCGATCAATCATATTTGGCAAACTATTAAAAAAAAGAATCTAGTTTATTTCGGTCGAAAGCATGTTCCGTTTAATTTCCCCCATGGTTTTATCCGGTATGGCATTAAATATTTATTCGTATATGCATATACATGAAGAAACTGCTGAATACAAAAGCTGAAAGTTCAAAGCGTGAAAATATTTAGTATTCATTTTGTGAATATTATAACCTTTGGCGATATATTAACTAGAATAAATGTGTTGCACCTGATATTGTAGGATAATTTTGTCATTTACATGAAATACTAAGTTTACGTGGCATTATATCGGGAGTTATCGCTGTACACAATAAATCGAAATCCATACAATGACGAACGATTTTTAGTATTCCCTATTATACATATACGCACATTATTTGCGATACATTTTTAGGAAAATTATACGTTTTGAATACTTTTTTCGTAATTTTAATACGAACTTCAAAATACCTCAACTTTATACTTGAAAAGAATCGATACTTATAACCCGCAGTTGAGACACTTTCTAACATGAACATTGATTAAAGAAAAAGTCTAGTTTTCCAAATAATCTCCCTTAATACTTATCCTAACGATGCTCTAGAATTTCAACAATCTTTCTTTTTAAGAAATAGTCCAACCTCTACCTCTACAAACCGAGCTCTTTGTTACGTGAAAATTTCTTTCCCATTCTTTTAATTTTAGGGAAAATTCATCGACGTTTAACTTTTTTTTAACTACTCTTGCCAGAATAAAATTGCTTTGCTCTTGAGTCCTTTGTTTTACCAATGAGTGTCACATTCTTTATTATGTATACACGAAACTATAATATTATTTTAAATTACAAATCAATGTAGTAGACAACAGATAGTAGCTAGACAACAGTTGCCCAAGCATTACCTGGTTTCTATGTATTAGAATAATAAAATTCATAGCATTTTTTGTTTCTAGAATGAGTGTGCCTTGAAAGAAGATTGTTAGGCATATATAAAAGATATTTTAATGTTGTATTGTTGTTTAATTAAATAGTTTTTGAATTTATGTTAAGGTTGTTTTATTTATTGTCAAAAGAATATGGAATGTCAAACATATCCTTTTCTTTACGTTCAACAACAATAATGCATCGGAAGCCGCTAGAACCATTTGTGCTGTTTACGGAGAAAACGCAATTTGGGAGAGTGCAGCACGAAAATGCTTTTTGATGAATATCGTGTAACACTTTAATTCACGTTGATCCACGTTAATCAACCTCGGAATTGTCATAAACTTCGTGCGCTTTAGACATTATCAAGTTACTTTGCAGCACGATAACGCAAACTCCTAACATTATAAAAGTGGCTATTGGAAAATTCGATTTGGAAGTCATTCCATATTCGCTTTATTTTCCTGATCTCGTTCTATCAGATTTTCACTTTTTTCGCTCTTTATCAAACAACCTTTAAGGAGTCTGCTTTAATAACGATGTCACGCTTCAAAATTGGTTTGACATGTCTTCGCTTTCAAACTACCGAATCAATAACATTAATTAAATTTTAATGAGAAATAGTCATTGCTAAACAAAACAATTATCCATGACACGTTTCATTCAACTCCAGAACTCGTCACTTCTACCTTCGTCAACAGTTCTGAACTCCTGGTGGGTGTTGTTATCGAAACGATAATACAAAGTAATAAGAACGAACTGTATGACCATCCCTCGAATAGTGGTTGAAGCATTTGATTGCGGTCAAAGAAATATAAGTGCTTTCACTACCATCGACAGATGGATACATATATAGTTTTCTTTCATTAGCTTGTATTAACGACCAAACTATTAGCAAGATGGCGAACGCGAATTGTGTTCAAAAACTTGGAAGAATTATAAACGTAAAACGATAATTTAATGCTAGTTAACAAGAATGATTGTTGTGAAGTTTTGCCTCTAGGTTCCTGATTCCAAACGATAATCTCTATACGAAAAAATATTATTTGCTTCTTAAGGCAAAGAAATCCTTTACAACATCAATGTTCGTAACTAAGTTGTCATCGTCAGCTGACTATTAATTACAGTGTTGCGCCTATATCCGCGGTGAAGCTCACACAGAAAAACTTGCGAGCATTCATTCCGACAAAACCAAACACACACTGTTATTGTGTTTGGTTTCGAATCCGAATGCAACATTGTGACTAATAGTGTGATGATGATGATAAGTTATCGATATACGTATACAGAGTACGATCATTGATGTGGCAAATATTTTTTTCCAATTTTGATTAATTTAATTAACTACAACTCCATCAAAATTATCCTCTTAAGTGTGTAATTAAAGAATTTTATTGAAATTTTTTTCGTTTTTAAGTAACAAAGAAATGCATCCTGTATTCCGAGAATTGTCATAAATACATTTAAAACTTTATAAGTTAATGAATTTTTTTAAGGTTTCCACTACCTTTTGTTGTCGTCTACTTATCCTACTATTCCAGCCTGTACAAATACAATACAACCCAGTATACAATTGTAAAACTTATTACGAATGAAGGAGAAACTGTCGAAAAAAAGGAAGCGTACTAATTCGGTTTTGTTAAATATACACAACCGAAAAGAAAGTAATTAAAGCAATTTAGAAAATTTTTACTTGGTGAAGTGGTTTACTTAGAAGTATTAAAAGGGGGATTTTAAAAGTCCATCTCCGTTTTTTGGGACCAAAGTCAAGTAGATTTTCGAAGTGCATTTAAATGTAAGGCAAAATCATTTAAATATAAATAATATAAAACGGTTTAAAACCTCATTCACTCTATGAGAAAAGAGAGGAGATATTTTGAATTTCAAATGAAACGTACGTACCTACTGAAATAGTATTTTAGGCATTCGTATAATTTTCTATTACATATTTTCCTCACTTTAAATCGCTCGACGGTTTCAGCAATCATCGCACATATTTGAATTAAATATGGCACATTGGAATTGCATTTAAAAGTCACTGGCATTTTTCAATACCGCTCTAAGAATTTAGAAAGTTAATTAAATTAAATTAAATTAATTGTGCTCCTACGAATTTTTTAATCTTGTTGAATACAATTAGAATGAAAATATGGATTACTTTAAAATATAAAACTCGTTCATTCAGGAATTCTAAATAAGTTTAAATTTATTTCCAAAATATTTTAAGTTTCTCTTATTATAATTCAATTTGAAATTCCATTTTATGTTTTTACTTTTGTTTCATTTGTTGTACTATTTTACATGCTCGATAAAACTTCAGTACTTCATTTAATTGAATACGCTCTGTTCAAAATAAAAATATTATTGTTATTATTCTTATTATTAGATTAATACGAGGGTGGTCTGAAAAGTTTCCGACTTAACAAAGACACAAGACATTTTTTTTAAAACATATTTATTTTTCTACATAGTCTCCTTGTAACTCTATACACTTCTCCCAGCAATGGTCCCATCTCTTTAACCCATCCAAAGAGTACTCGACGTTTTTTCTGCAAAATAATTATTCACGAAGGTGATTGCCTTCCCATTTGACGAAAATCTCTGTTCACCGAGCGCAATTTTAGATGAGGGAACAAAAAGAAGTCGGTTGGGGCTAGATCTGGTGAGCAAGGTAGATGGTCAAGCAGTTCAAACGGTAATTCGTGGATTTTCGCCATGGTGTGAGATGGCGCGTTGTCTTGGTGAAACAGCATTTTCTTTTTCTGCAAATATGGCCGTTTTTCCACAATTTCTGCCTTCAGCTTGTCAAGTAATGATGCGTAGTATGCTCCTGTAATAGTTTTTACTTTTTGAAGATAATCGACTAAGATAATTCCATGACTATCACAAAAAACAGTCGTCATCATTTTCCCAACCGAAAGTACAGTTTTTGAAGCCAGTTCCCTCATTGCAATCCACTGTTTTGGCAGTATTTTCCTTTCGGGCGTATGATGGTGTATCCAAGTTTCATATACAGTAATTAATCGGCGCCAAAACTCGGATTTATTGCGCCTAAACGGTGCCAAGAGGGCTTTGAAAATTCGAACGCGTTTTTCGTCTAACGTTAGCAAATGCGCCTCCCAACACGCGGACAACTTTCACCTAAATCTTGATTTAACATGTGACAAACACGTTCTTTGGACATATTCATAGCCTTTGTTATCTCTCTCTCTTTAATTCGACGTTCGTCTAGCACCAATTGGTGAACTTTAGCGATGTTATCGTCAGTAGTTTTTGAACATCCCGCACGTTCGTCGTCTCCCAAGCTCTTACAGCCACGTTTAAATTCAGCTGCCCAAAATTTCACTGTGGTGCAGAGTCCTCGTACACAGAATCCAGCTCATCTTTGATTTGCGTAGGCTTATTGCCTTTCAAAAATAAATATTTAATGACAGCTCAATACTCGACACTCACATCGACTGACTCAAATGAGTGTCAAATATCAACTGCGCGTCCAAAATTACTGAAGCTCTAGTGAGTACATGACAATAGATACACAACTACATTCCCTAGCTTTTATTGATGAGTGCCGCCATCTTCGCGTTGAGGTCAGAAACTTTTCACACCACCCTCGTATATCTACACGATCTGCACTATTTATTAGAATTATCAATTAATCTAATGACTATTTCATTGGAATTATCACATTTGAAGAGCTAATCAATAGAAGAGAATTAATTGTCACAATTGTTCACAAGCATCTTTGAAGTAAGAAAACAGAAAACAATGAGATACAATAATTTTATTACGTGTATGTAAATCTAAAATATACTGTGGTTATATTCATGGAGACAGAAGGAAAAAAATTCGAAAAACCTTAGAGTCTTCACTTCGACATTTGAATCTAAAGATATTTATGACATCACGTAAATAAATAAAAACTCAGCAGCCCATAATAACTGAAAAATACTAGGAACAAGGTCATACTGAATAATATTCTAATTATATGAATATATACATATATATCGTGACTGATTTGTCTTAACAAGAATAAAATAGATCATGTCTAACAGAAGATTTTGAAGCTTATTGTGTCAAAATTCACATTTAGATTATCTTATTAACTCATCGGTTGCTTCACTCAATTCTAAATATTACATCCTGCCATAATTTTATATTATATTATTTTATTATATCATACCTTTATAATTTTTCTTGTGAATTGGGCAGATTAATGCTTGCCATCTTCTCGACATCGCTTCTTTCGCCCATTAAATTACTTGGTGACCATAGAGTCTATTCCACTTTGACTTTTCCAGATCCATAGTGGTCCTCATGTATCACTTGATTCCCTTTCCTTTAATTAGACCTAGCAGTTTCGAGTTTCGTTCTTATAAAGCTCTCACATTAAATCACAGACTTACTTTCTACCTAGCAGAATCCACATATGGTTTCTTCCGTTAGACCGACATTATTTACGTTTGTTGAATTTTTACAATATCCTGCTGGTAGATCTATCAGCAATATCTATCTATCCTAACAAACTTTCTGCTTCTACTCAATAAGGCCTTTATAAATTTAAATGACTATTTCCTAAAAAACTGTTCTACTTGTTTGCGTTTAAAATTTTTGCCTTCCAAGCTTAACATATCTGCGGTACTTCAGTTTTCTCCAAGAGTTTAACTATATTTAAACAATTTAACTATTGTTTTACTTTTTCTTTGTAGAACATTTTAAAATATTCGGTTCATTCTCATCTGCAGTAAAATACTTTAGGTTGTTTCTGTATAAAATTATTTCCCAATTTCTCCAATTATCTCTTAAAGTGTCGCCCTATCTTTCCTTTACTTAGTTTTTTATTTTGTGGTTTGCTCATAACGTTTCTTATTTTCTATTATTTGTTACGCTTTTATCCTCATTTCTTCTTTTTTGAATATTACTTCTTAGCATTTATCATCATACCTGGCCAAATAATTTTATCCTCCGAAACCAGCGAAATATTTCTATCTTTATTCAAATTTATGCTTCGAAATTATTCATGCATGAATATTGTCTCTATTACACACTTCGTGTGCTAATCTGTTTGGTTTCATATTCTCCCATCTGTAAAGAAGACAGAATAGTGTTTCTTTGTGAATATTCTTGCACTTAAGATATGTAGTAGTAGTAGCAACGCTGCAAAATCTATACATTTCCTTTTGTTTACATTATCTTCTTTATGTTTACTACACTTTTAGTTAACTCACCCATAGATTTGTTATTTTCCTGATTTGGCATTGAAAACACCTATAATTTCGGTTCGATAATAAAATCGTCCTTCTACCTCTTCCTTTTGTTTTACTTTTTCTATTGTACGATTATGAATTTACCTGCGCATACTTGACCCTTGTCCTCATTTTCCATATTCTACTTAAAGTAATTGTAAAGTTTGCTATTGCGATGTTTATTGTTTTATTTATGTACATGATATTTAGAAATATTTAAATTAAATCATTACCTTCGCTAATAAAGAAAAATATAGGTACCTATATCTTTATTATAATTTACAAAGTCATTTGCATTTTTTTCATAATTCCAGTAAGCCTAATTAAAATCGCATCCACACACGCTTTTACTTTTACTTTCACTTAATTCTGACTACAAACTTAAATCAAAATAAAGTAAGTTGCCAGCAGAAATCAAAGTTTTGCTTTTCACTTAACCGCTTGCAATATCTCCGTACATCAAAGACAGCCTATGTATATATTTGAATAGTAAATATTACTAAATAAATATCGCACCTCTCACCAGACAATGTGAAGAAATATTTATTAAATAAGGGAGATATACGTTACACTCTTCATAGAAATTGTCAGGGTGGGTCGTCACGGTGGGATGGCTATAAATTCTCCTGTTTATATACTCTAAGACCTGCAAATTCTTTATGCGATGATTTACCCAAATATGATGTATATTTATACATGTCCAATATATATGTATTGAAGAATAAACTTCTTACTCGATTTATTAATCTGAAAGTAATATTTTAACAAAACTCGAAACCCGTTTTTTGACATTTAATCGAAATTTTGGAGTGTCATATTTATCATAAATACAGTGAAACCCGTTTATTGGAAACCCTCTTAATAGAATATATCGGTTAAAGGAATTAAAATATCAAGAACAAAACCATTTCTCTTTAAGTATTAACAAAATTATTCAATTATAAGAATATCTTTTAATGGAATATACTGGGTAAAGGAATGGCTTTTCTAAGAACATTAATGCGATTTTGTCTTCATAAAAGAATAAATTTCTCTACCCGCTTAACTAAAGGTGGATGTAAACCAAAAGTTACTGTGAATGTTTACTTCACTTTTAGAAAGCTATTATGTACATAATTACAGATAATCTTCGAATAATTACGTATTGCAATAAAATCTTGTAAGTGATTTTAAACAGTATTTAGATAATGTTTAATTCTGTGCGAATTACATAAATAAAATAAAAAAATTTTCGGAGTTTTTAAAAGCAGGAAATTTCTATATTTCTGGTCAGTTTGTTATTTGACATTGCAATCGAAAGAGAGTGAAAAATGGCTTTTTCGACAAACTTGAAAAGAAAAGACCTGAAGGAAAAAGTAAAAGTGCTTGAGTTTTTAGAAGAAACAACTTGCAGTCAGGCGGATGTTGCCAAAAAATTTGGTGTGTCTTAAACACAAGTGAGTAAATTTTTAAAAAGAAAATACAGTATTTTAAGTGATTGGCGTGATAATTTTAAATCTATTCAAATACATTACTCAACGGGAAGAATGCTGACGTAGAAAATGATTTAAATCATTGGTTTATGGATAAAAGAGCGCGTAAAGTTCCACTTAGCGGACTCATTTTGAAGGAAAAGTCCGAACAGATTGCACAAAATCTGGGTAGTGTAAATTTTCAAGTAACAAATGGATGGTTTACCAGGCGGAAAAGTCGTTCCCAAATTTCTTTCAAAAAAATTGTAGGTGAAGCAAGTGACGCAGATATAGTTGCTGCAAATACGTGGATAAGTGAGGTTTTACCGTCTTTATTAAAAGATTATAAGCCAGACTGCATTTATAACTGCGATAAAACCGCTTTATATTATTGCGCTATTCCTGGCGGATCCTTCTGTTTTCGCGGAGAAAAGGCTGTAGTAGGTAAACCTGCAAAAAACCGAATCACCCTTTTGAGGTGCGCTAATTCTGACGGAAGTCATAAGGGTTGCCATCTCTTTGAAATATGACAAGTCAAAAAGCCCAAGGAGTTTTAAAGGCTTTAAAATCTTTGCCTGTGAAATATAAATCAAACAAAAATGCTTGGATGACAGCAGCAGTGTTTAAAGATTCTCTTTAAACTTCGATAAGGTAATGACAACAATTAAGATGTTGTGTTTATGGCAAACCTCTAGTTCACAAGCCAGATGAACTTGGTGGAATAACTGTACAGAGTTTGTTTGGACGGCAAAATTTTCTATAATTCAATTGTTTCATTACCTTATCGAAGTTTAAAATCCTATTTTTAAACAGGGCTGCTGTCATCCAAGCATTTTTGCTTCTCAGAAAGTATATTTCACCACGAGCAATATTTTACGCCCTTTAAAACTCGTTGGGCTTTTTGACTTGCCAATGAGGCAAAAAGTGGTTTGTATGACTTCCGTCAGAATTATCGCACATCTTTCAGGTTTACCTACTTTTCTCCGCGAAAACAGAAGATCCGTCAGGAATAGCGCGACAATATAAAGCCCTTTATCGCAGTTATAAATACAATCTGGCTTATAATCTTTTAATAAAGACGGTAAATCCAACTTATCCACGTACATCGCTATCCATCTGCGTCACTTGCTTCACTTACAATTTTTTTGAAAGAAATTGGGAACGACTTTTGCCTAGTAAAGAATCCATTTGTTGCTGAAAATTTACACTACCCAGATTTTGTGCAAATCGTTCGCCGTCTTTTCCTTCAAAATGAGTCCGCTAAGTGGAACTTTACGCGCTCTCTTTTCCATAAACCAATGATTTGGATTTGCTGTTGAGATTTTTCCCGTACACAGGTTTTTGAGTAGATTTAAAATTATATGGAAGCCAATCACTCTAAAATCTGTTTTTTTTTTAAAAATTGACAGCTGCGCGTTATGTTGATGACGACACACCACTTTATTGCCTTATCTAGATGGCCGTCCACACGTCCTTTTTCAGCAAGACAACGCGCGTCCACATATTGCTCGTCGTACTTGGACTTTCTACGAGAAGTCTGGCGTTAATGTTTGCCGAAGAACCCCGTTCACCGGATTTAAATCCCATCGATTGCATGTGTGGGACAAATAACAAACTGACCAGAAATATTGAACCATCCTCCACAAAATTTGGCACAGTGAATTCCACCAAGTTCAAGTTGCTTAAAATCACTTAGGTACAAGATTTTATTGCAATCGTTATTTTGTCGATGCCTGTAATTATGTACATAATAGCTTTCTAAGGGTCGCCAAACACATTATTTTTTTTTCAAATTAATGTTAATAAAATTTCTTTTGGAAATCTGATCGTTTAATGTTCTTGACTTAAGCTTGCTTTACTCAATATACGTCCAGGAAACTATTCCTTCTAGGTGTAACACTTCTAATGTCATTGATATACTTAAAGCGAAATGGTTTTATTCTTGAGATTTTAATTACTTTAACCGATATATTCTAAATAAGTTTGGTGGTGTTTAAATATGGTTCTTTTATTAAAGTAAATGAAATTTATGTATTTGCACATTTAAAAAACTTGGAGAATTGTATATTTTTTAAAAATTCCTTCCAAACTTCCTCCTGGCTAAGAATATCTAAATATATATTTTCTTGCAAAAGACGAAAACCCTTTGATAAATTTTTATTTTAGGTAAATTTAGGAATGTAAAATTAGTTTATTATTGACTCAATGTATGCCGCATAGTTAAAAATGCACATGCAGTACTTGGTATTTTCCATATTAAAATTTGATATCTAAAAATATTTTTTAATATACATTATTAAAATTTTCTATTTTTAATCGTAAATTGGTACACAATACTAATTAAATATTATGAATCTCAAGTATTTTCCTATATCAAATTATCCTCTACAAAGTTGCTATATTGCAAAGCATTTTATCCAGAAATATCGGGTTGTTCAGAAAGTAATTGCGTTTTTTTTTTGGTTAAAATAAAGGGGATTTTTTTTCTAGTGCTTGAAAATATTTAATTTATCTATGTATTCTCCATTTGCCTCTAACACTTTCAGATCTCTCTGTGGGCGGCATAATTCCCCTCGCAAAAAATTTCTGGTCCTTGCTAGCAAAAAACTGATTTAACTTTTTTTAACGTCTTCATTTGAAGCAAAAATTTTTCCCCTCAAAAAAATTTTGTAATGACCGGAATAGATAATAATTCGAAGGTAAAGGTTCCGGAGAATATGGTGGATGATCCCGCAGTAATCCCAATTCAGCTGCAGAATTTTTGGGTTGCCAAATTTTATGAGGCCTGGCATTGTTGGTGGAATATACCCCTTTTTCTATTGATCAATTCCGGCCTCTTCTGTGCATCATTCAAATTGTCCAATTGTTGACAGTATATTTCATATTGATTGTTGTGTTGTCTTGAAAAAATTTCCAAAGTAAACTTTCCCCTTAAAATCCACCAAACAGACAGCATTCCCTTTTTTTCTGATGAATATCGGCTTTTGATGTGTTTTGAGCCGATTCATCTTTGTCACGATTTTTTTACGCTTTACATTTTAAAAACCCCTTTTTCTCATCCCCATAACAATTCGTTTCAAAAACGGGTATTTTCTTGACTTTTAAACATATGGCAGACGTCAATACGGTGGAGCAAATTTTTTTTCCCTGTAAGGATATGGGAAACCATATGTCCAGCTTTGAAATTAAACCTAGGGTTTGATGTGATCATGGACGGTCGAATTTAAAAAAATTTTTAAACTTTTTTGCTCACGTTTTTTTATTTGTCGATTTGCATCAATCAAACCCTTTTATTTTATCCCCATCAGCTTCGATTGGCCTTCCATGCGTTTTCAAGATTGAAATTTCCGCAACAAAATTTTTTTTAAACTAATTTTGGCACTGGCGTTTTAAAAACACATCTTCTCCATACACATGCTAATTTTTCCCTCGCTTGAACAGCATTTTACCTTTTCGATAATAATAAAGTAAAATATCCCAAAATGTGTTTTGATTTTCCATATCTAAAAAGGGGAAAACCCACAAGAATTATTAGTCGGAATTTAAAAAATTTTTTCAAAAAATAATCCTTACTTTAATAAAATATGTAATAAAAAATTGGCTTCGTTGAAGTTGGGTATGAAAAATACAAGAGTTATCTTTTGGGGAAAAAAAAAGGGAATTTTCCGAACACCCATAGAAACCCCATGTTTTCAACCCTTTTAATTTGAAATTTAGGAACTACGAATTTTTCATTGTAACCTATACACGTGAAAAAATTAAATTACATTTTTAAAAAATTTTTGAGGTTTGAGTTACATACTAAAAAAATTTAAAAAATTGTTTTACGTGTATTTTTTTTAAATTGTAGTTATACGAGCTACCCCCATAATAAAATGTGTTCAAACACGATTAATAAAGTTTTAAAATCATCTTTTTTTTTTTTAAGATGAATTGAGTTATGGGAAAAAAGCAAAATTTTTTTACAAACGACACTTAAGTTTTAAGTTGTTTTAATGACGTCTGCGTGAAGAAAATGAACTTTTTATTTTGAATATGGAAATTTTTTCAATTGTTAATTTCTTTTAAATAATTTTTTTTTTTAAATTCGTATTTTCTAAAATTCGAAAAGCACCCGACTTTTATAAACTGGCAACCAAAATTTGTGATTAAAAAGAACGTGATAATCAAAGTTTTAAAACTAATTATAGTAGTAAAAAACATAAAAAACTCTTTTTAAAAACCCCCCACCATTTCATTATAAAATCTAACCCTTTTTCAGCTATTGCAGCAAATTTTCAGTGCAACAAACGATTACTGGACTATGGGGTAGGGCAATATACATTCAGTATGGTATATGGTTTTCTGTTGCATTTTTCCAAAAAATTCCCCGATCAAATTCGTTTGTTTAAACACCGCATCAGTATTTGTAATATTTGGGAAAGAAAGTATATCATGCATACATATAGTAATTTTTCAAAATGATTTTATGAAAATTTTTTCATTTTAAATTTTTTTACATCTACATATGTTGCCTTTTTATAAATATTATTGTTTTTATATATTTATACGTGTGTTTCAAAAGCTTTAACCGTCAACCCCCTTTTATTTATTTTATTTAATTCACCTATTTTTTTTTAAAATTGGGTTGAATAAATTTTTTTAAAATTTAAATTATTTAATGAAACTAATGCTAAATTAAAAATTTTTCCCTTTTTCCTGTTCTACTCCCCTTTTTAAAATTTTTATTTTTTACCCGTTAACGATCCTTTCGATTTATTTTTGGTAAAACAATTTGAAATATTTTTTGGGTTACTTGTTAAAATGAATAATAATAATAATATATTCTGTTTTTATTGGTCATTTTTTTCTTTTGACTAACTACAAAAAATTTTCAGTGCTTATTACCAAAAAGAAGTTGTAAAATACTTTAAAAATTATTTAAAGAAAGATAAAAACCATTACATTTACTGTAAAAAGAATGGTGTTGCAATGATTTTCCATTTAAAACGATATAAACAAAATAAGTAGGGGAAAATGTTTATTAATTACAAAAAAATTTTTATAATGAAGTAATAATAATTTTTTTTTATTTTTTTTTTTTTAATTGGAACAGCAAAGTAATGTTGTATTAGTTGTAATATTAAAGTTTTATATTATATATATATAAATACATATATATAGTGACTGCTTATATATTTACTGATACTGATGCAAATTTATTTTTTTATGAAGATTTTATTCTAAAAAAAATCAA